>JAMKCH010024892.1:0-20254 GCA_023653785.1 Ophioderma brevispina | reverse complement strand
TGGATGTTCTTGTAATCGACATAAAACTGCATTAACGTTGTTGTCAGTTCTCACTGTGCGTCTTCTCCCTGAGTGACTCTTGATCCGATTATGACATGTGCCATGATCTCGATATTTCTTCACGGCTTAGATGACGGATCCCTGTCGGGAAAGGCTTCCCTAAAAGCATCTTGAGTAGCTTGTAGGCTCTTTGTTTCATGAATTTTTGTCACATCGAACACTCTTTGCAGAGTTGTAAGTTGCACCATATTGCTACTTAAATTTTGAAATGTGAATGCATTTTACCATTCTGCTTCTTCTTATCGTGTCCAAACACTGGTTCTCAAATATGATCCAGCCAGAGATGGGTACAACGTTTGGCTGCTTCACTGAATTCCGCAAGGTCCTTGTTTGTGCATTTGCTCCAGCAGCGAGCAGACCAAGAGGTGTTCCATTGTCTGCGGTGTTGTTCCACAACCACAGTTAGTGTCCTGATCTGCTTCCAGGTAGCCCCACTTCTGCAAGGAAACCTTAGATCGACCAATTCTGGTTCTCAATCTGTTGAGGCATCGCCATTCAGCCCATGAGGAGTCAGCTCCAGGTGGGAAATGCTCACCAGGTTCAATGCCGATAGATGTTACTTGGTTGATGGCAAGTCTTTCTTTCCACAATGTGACTCTCTTGTGCTCCTTAGAGACTGTTTCAACTGGTTGGACTTTGCTTTTACCATTGAGTTGGCCTAATTCCTCAAATAAAATCTAACAATGATAAAAGTTAATCCGGGCATAATCTTTCCACCAGTTTGCCAGATAGCAACAAAATAAGCATTCCATTCCACACAAACAGCTTTAATGCCACAAGTGAGTTTTGACATGCCATTTTCAAAACAATGGTGTTCAATGAAGAGTGACTGGAAAATGTCATTTCAAAGCTTACTGTTTCTACTTTATAGTAAAATAATCATTATAGTCATACAGCGAGTCTCGCCAAATTAACCCTTTGTTTCAGGACTAAGTATTTGTCTGGGACCCCCTCTATGGTTTTCACGGTCATTGGAGTATTCGTTGCGAAAATATCCAGATTTATTCCGATGAATGTACACAACTGTACTGCAGCAATCATGGAAGCTGCCATCTTTATTCCCTGCGCTATATTTACAACGTCGCACGCAATACCGAAACAGAAACCAGCGAAAATATATCACCTGACTTCAGCCAGTCTGCCACAAGCCTCATCCTTGCGAACTTCGGTGAGCACACAAAGGATGTGAGCAAAGTTCACGCCTTGTGGCAGAACGATATCGTAATTAATAAACATGACGACAACTGCTACAAAAATTAAGCATGAAAATACGTTTTTTTTCGCAAGGATTACTTCAATAACCATGGAAACCATCTTATTTAGAGATATTTCATTATACATAAATTCCTTTAAGCAAATTATGTTGGCCATACCGAGAACTATAGAGGCACACGCATATAAGGAAAATAGCTTGAAGTGCCATATTTTGAATCACTTACATTATATCCGGCTTGTTTCAAAGTGTAACCGGCTGTTAGACCAGCAATTCCTGCACCCACTATGATTACATGTACTGGTTTCGTTACCAATCTTTTGATTCAGGCCATTTTTTGGCAATGTCATAGTATATAATCTTGTTGTGCCGTACTGGCGATAGCCCTTTAAAGCTTATCCGAGCTGCGTGGATGGCACAATGCTTGTGACAAAAGAAAATTATGAGCTTGTTGATATTTGTGTCTTTTTTCATTCTTAGGCCTATATAACGATTACATTGAGTTAAAACTATGCATTACACGATCTGGCATGCCATTTATACAACGTCTGTATTTCGCCGTTGTAAGTGTAAAATGCATGCCACAAAGACTCAAAATGTCAACAGTACTTTAACTTGTACAATTGCACCGGCAAGAACCGTATGAACGAGTAGAGTTCTCCTGTCTGCTAGATTACTAGGCATTTAACTCTTTGAGTGATAATTAGTTTGGTTGTTCTGAAATCAGTTAGGCCGTCGGAACCGTGTTTGAGTCAGCCTGATGGCCGGACCACGTTTTTTTTTTAAATACATACATTTTTTACAAAATACCTTAGGATATTTTGTTAATGTTGGAAAAATTTCCAAACGTAGGCCTTGCTTTGTGACTTGTATCGATATCGGAATTTTGGAGAAATTGAACCATTTTGCAGTTACTGTCCATTTTCCTATTCACGGTGTAAACAGTGCATTCAATAGGCCAATGACCTGTATGCCTTACTCTGGCTAACGAATAGACATGGAAAACTGCACGTCCTCGTTGCGAGACAAGGCTAAAGGGCTTTTCTTGCCCTGGTAGATAGAAGATTCTAATTGTTAGAATATATTATCATCAATAACATATGTGAATTTTAGTTGATAGAATAATCAGAAAAACTCCACATTGGTTAATAAACGAGTGGTATTTTGGTAGGTATAAATGGCCAATGATCTCTCTTTAGGGAAGATTGTGGGACACTCCCCTATTTTTTGTGTTGAACGGAAGTGGAGTTCAGGGGAGGAAGGCGCTCCAAGCGTTCAGGTAGGTAAAATACGAAAACGCCTCGTATAGCATACGTGCAGAAGCAATGGCGAGTAGACGAAAGTCTAGTGTTCAGCTGTTAATTGCCACAAAACCCCCCAAACTCACGAAATATTCATTTCTTTTATTCCCTAAAGACAAACAGAAGTTTAAAAAATTGTCATATACTAGGAAATTTACTGAATAAATGAACTGTTAATTGTGAAAGTGAGTGCACAGTGCAGTGGTAGATGGCCGAAGCACTTTGTACCGTACTGCCCTACATTGTGTTGACGGTCCAGAAGTCCTAACTTTAAGTTCTAGGACTCAGTTGACTCTTTTAGGTGATGGTAGACTTTCATTTTTTTCATAAATGGGATGGACAAATTTAATAAGCGTGTGTGTGAGGTAATTAGACTGGTCAATGATGATGAATGATAGTTTTGGTTTGTGACTTGTGCAGTAGCCATATGCATTGTGTGCATAATTGCATGGGGTAAAATGGAAAATAGGGAAGCTCTTTCAGTATTGTTGTTTTTTAATTGCCGACAACTTTGTTGTTCCACTGGGGAGCGGGAAATGGTGGAAAGAGTTCCATATGCCCCCCCCCCGTCCAAGCTGATGGAATTCTGAGCAGTGATGGAAAAAACCACAGGATAAGGTTGCAGAAAATCGTGGGGGGGGGGACTCATGGAACTCTTGCCTAGAGGAATCCATATAGAACAACATGTTGATAATGAATTATGGGAATGGAAACTCTGGTCATATATAATGTTTACTGACATTGTCATTTGAGATATATAGGACCTTTGTTTCACACACAAAAATATATAAACAAAATTTAAAACCTCAAAATGTTTTATTTTAAACAGATTTACATTGAGACCGAAACAATTTGTATGTCATTTAAAGGATGGTACATGTGAATTTCAAATAATATGGCCTTTTTATATCACAAAAACTAAAATGTCAGTTTGAACTTGTGTAATTTTCAGCTCACAACTTCTCATTTCAATTTTTCCGTGGCCCTTGGGAATGCCGCAGCTGGACACCCACACCCCCCCCCCCCCTCCACAATTTGAAAACGATCCACTTTTGCCAAATTTTGTGATAAAAAAGTTTCAAAATTAGAGAAATTTGAACAGGAAAATCAAATTCTTTGATGTTGTGATGTCCAAAAAGGGTATTTAGAGGGTTAGGACCCCCCCCCCAAAAAAAAAGGAAATCCTGAGTTAAGGCGTCGGGAGGGATGCACCATGGTTAAGTCATGATAGAGGGTGAATAAAATTTTATGGCGCAAATTACCATTGCCTTGACATCTAAAGGTTGTCTCCCGGTGGATTGATTGGCTCACAGTGTGGTTTGGGGCCGGGAGGCACTCATATATGAAAGTGACGGGGCCGGGGATGTGCGAATTAGACTTTTTTCAAAGTCGGCGCATTCGAACTGAGGAACTTAGGGAAAAAAGGGGGTATTTGGCGAGGTCTGGGGGTCAATCACTGAGCCGAGGGCTTCACCATTTTGTGAAAAAGGGGTCAATTGAGGGCACCATGTGCTGAAGTTCCATCATGTGGTGACAAGAGTGGCTTCTGTGAGAGCATGAATGAAATAGAAATAAGGGGTTATTCAGTAACATTTGATTAAAAATGTGAGGCATCATGAGATAAAAAGGGCCTTGCAGTGACAGGTTAAAAGGGGGGGTCTTTCATTGAACAGCAGGTTTAAAACAGGGGGTCTTTCAGGACAGCAGGTAAAAAAGGGGTCAATAGTGCCGCAATCTCCCGGTCACCTATTTAGGAGACCCACACCGGGTTGGGACTTTGAAAAGTGGACTTACTCCCTATTCCAAAATAAACGTGACACTTTCTTTTTCCAATATTGAAAGACAACAAAAGAAGATATCTTCATGAATGAAATCCCTTAATAAATTGAATTCAATATTTTGGAATAAGATGTTTGTAAAACTATTGCAAAAAACTAAATTCACATTTCCCAAGAACTCCACAAGGGCAAATGTCCAATTCTCGCTGAATTGTTGATTAAAAGGTAACAAAATAATTTGAAAAAAAAAAAAAAATTTCCACGAAAGTACCTCTCTTTGGTGATATGATGTGGAAAAGGACCCTGAGTGGGGTGGTGGACGAGACTGGGGGCCGGGGTGGGGGGGGGGGGGGTGGGGGGGGGTTAGGTTCCACTCTTACTAAAAAAAAGTCCACATTTTTAAGTATACTGCCACCAACATAAATCTTGATACAGTTTACCGATTTCAGACCTCAGTTCAAGCCTAATTGAAGGTTCATATTTCAATTTCAATCATTAGTTATTCATCACAAAGAATTTCATTGGCTAAAAAAAGCCACTAACATCTGTATATTTTAGGCCATTTTTACACTAAAACTGGCCAAGCACTAAAATTTAGTATTATGTCACAGCTAGGATTATTATTAAACTTAAAGTAAGTTTTAATTAAAATGTTTGAAAAAAATAAAAGTTCGGCTAATATTTTTGTCTTTAATCTATAGCTAAATTTTATAATCATTGGGGAAAGAGTAAATTCATAGCTACACATGGTACCCGATAAAATGTAGACCCAATAGTGTTGTTAAAAAAAAAAAAAAAAGAATTGGGAAGGGTTTACCAAAATTTCGAGTCACAAGTACAACGATACCCACGGCCTCAAAATTTAGAGGACCTTGGCTCGGAAACGATTACGATTTTTGAGTTAAGATTAATTTAATACCATGTTTGTGACATATGAAAAGTGCTGTTGTAAAATCTGAATTTTTTGTCCAGTTGCGTACTTGCCTGTTTTAGAATAAAGGGTCAATGCACATGAATATTGTGTAAAATTTTTAAGGCGTTGGGGTAACAAAGTAATGGATATTGCTATGATATTGTGAAATGCGGACAAAGTGGTAATATGAAGTTGCCTAATATAACAGTACACCACTTATTTTATACCTTTTGTTATTGTATTCACTTTAACATTTCTTAAACAAGATTCAAGGTCAAACACGTTCTTTGCCGTCTGAATTTTAATACATTACTATAATCGACACAAAAATGTTTGACATGTCCCTTTCCTACCATTCTGAAGGTGGATGATTGCAATTCGTATTGTTAATTAGTTTTATAGAATCATAATTGTTGAGTTAGGTCCCAAGTTGTATATTTTAAGAAGGGCGCGGTCATTATTTAAGACAGGGAGGGAATGGAGGATTTAAAACTTGGTTTCGTCGAAAAAATGTGCGTCCCCCCTTCGCTTCCGATCAAAAATGTTGGCATTCCCCCTGATTTTATGAGGATTTTTCCATAAAAAGTTCACGTTTCACCTTCCACTTGATTAAAATGTTTATAAGACTTCCATATTCGCACCTCTGGCTTTACACTTTTCTTTCTATTCCCCAGACTCAAATCCTCCATTGCCCCCTGGCATAAATAAGCCCCTTCTAAAGTTCCCGCCCACTTGCTAGAGAGTCTTTTGAGTTATCAAATTTAAGGTGATGCATGCGGGTTACACGATTTCGGCCATTTACAGAACACCCGAAAATATTTGGTCCGATTTCGGCTCAATTGTGCAGAAGTTTCCGGTCTATGAACCTATAGGCAGTCAGGAGGTGGGCGAGTAGCCCGCCCCCCGAAATAAAAAGGAAAAATATTAACCCCCAAATGGTTAAAAATGACTGGAATTACTCCTGACAAATGAAAAGGGTTACGAAAAAAATCTGCACCATTTTTTTAAAATTTACACCCTTAAAAAAATTCAGCCCCAATTCTTGAAAAAATCACCCTCAAAAAACTTGGCCTACGATCCGGCGAGAGTTGCTGACCCATATTCCATATAGGGGAGCAGATCTCAGTCAAAACGCATGAACCGGAAAGTGAGTAACAGATAGGATTTTTTTGGATCAAAAATGACAGATTAAATTTGAAGTCCCCCGAAAAGTTTTTTACACAGGTTTACACTTACCATTTTAAAACAATAGGTGATTAAAATAAAAAAAAAAAAAAAATAAAAAGTGTTTTATTAAAAATTTTGAATATATTTTTAAAACACTAGTACGTGTACAACATCTGCTCTACTAAAACAGACGGAAGTATCTTTCAAACATGCGACTGTTGCACTTTGTAGCCATATATTCAACGAAATTCAAAAAAAAATACTTTTTATTGGCAAAATCCATCGCTTTGGTCGAAATTTGCATCATTTATTCCGAATTTATCGATTTTCTAGATTATACCTCGCATTTTTCCAATCATAAAACGTAATTAACTGGTTTATTAACTTGCAACCCTAATTTTCAAAAACTATGACTCCTAATTACCTCACAGTTCAAGGTTAACCTCCCTGCGATTCCAATATTTGCTTCAGAAATTTACCAAATCAAAACCCCAGTCCAAATCACTGATTCAAAGCGCTGCATGGGATGCGACAATTGTAATTGATGAAAGGTCAACGGGGTTAAGCCAACCATTGGGATACTCAGCGCTGGTCCCCGTCTTTTGTGAGTTCGCATGCAATGGCAGAATACAAGTAATGCTTCGATATATCCGTGGTGACTTGTGAATCAGTTGATTGGAAATCATTTATTTTTTAGTTAGAAATTGTCATATCATCGAAATAAAATATTAATTAAGATGCTCAGTTGAGGCTAGTTTCTTGACTACATTCAATTCCTTTTTTGTAATGTAACAGTAATTTTCCAGACACATATCACGAATTCAAATATGCCGTTAGTGTTTCTATAGCGTGGTTTGTGGCAGTAATTTGAAAAAAAAAATAGCTTCTCCGTTCGAATTTAGAGGTACTAAAACTGTTATTATTTCGACATGTTTGAAATTTTAGGAATTAATTTTCTAGTTAAAATGCAGTTCTGAAGAGAACTTGGAGACAATTTTCCACGTTGGTAGTTATTTGTTTTCCACACTTGGATCAAAAGTTTTCATGAACATAATGTATTTTTAAACCAGCAAAATACACTGACAAAATGACAGCATAAGTAAGAGGAAAATACTGCAAACAAATGAAAAATTGACTGTATTTGAAAAAAAAGGAAAATATTGTAAATTATGTCCAAATTTTCAGAACCTGTTTTTATAATGGATCTCTTCAAATCCATTAAAAGCGAGTGACAGTCAAATTCTCCGTATATTTTAACAAAAGCACCACGTAATTTGATCTAAAATAATTGTACAATAAACCGGTATACGTACCGTAAACATGTAAAAAAAACTTGGTTGACATTTTGGATATCCCTATTAAGTTTTAAGTGTTCGTCAGTGCAAATGGCGTTTAATTTCGGTGAAATTGGCTTTTGGGGGGGGGGGGGGGGGGGACGTAATTTTGAGGACAGATGGTGGTCTCATAGAAACGGTGATATAGCGCCATGTTAAACATTGTGGTGTTAGTCAGTGGATATATTTCCCCAACACTTTCCCACTCTCTGTAGGAACTCGACAAATATAATGTTTAAGTACGTTGATGTATTATTTTAGAGTATATATACTCAATTATTGCAGGAATGTGTTAGCCAGAAGTGCTGGACAGTAAAATACTGTAAAATGACGATATTTTTACCGTGTATGTTATGTTAATGACTGAAGCTAATAAAGTGGAAGTCTTTTCTTTGTTTGTGTTCGTTGCTTTTCTTTCGTCACTTCCTCTTTTAAATGTTTTCCTTTTGTTAATTATCTAAATTAGAAAATTGAAGAAGAAATCTCTATACACCTTTAAATAGAAAACCTAACGCCACTCCCATGACACTTAAAATCAGATTAGCCCGCGGGTGCTCATTCCATAATTTGGCAACTTTCAATCATCTTTTGCTAATTTTTCAAATTAATTAAAAATTTGATGATTTGATACCAATATTAGTTTAAAAATTGACAACTATTAAATTACATTGAGATTTGTTCTGACCATTTGAATTTCCACCTTTCGGAGCACATAGAGTACACTTTTCATTAAAGATGACGAAAGATTTAATATCAGGTGGCCGTTAGAAATAATGAAATAACTGATTTTCGTTGGTACAAATGTAAAAGTTAATAGCCCCAAAAATATCCCTATATGAAAGGATTACCGCTTTATTCTTTAGTACAAACTTGTGAAATTGGTAATTTCTTATTGCGCAAATACGAAATTCCGACTATGTTTTACAGTGGCGTATACTGAGGCAGTCAATCCGAGGGGGCAAATTTTCCAAGTCGTCCCGCCAGAGTGACAAAATTCGTACATCGTCCCGGTGATTTGCCTCCAATTAAGTTGAAAATTGGACAAAAGCGCGCGTAGATCGCGAAAAGTGCCCACTTCTTTATTGCCCAACTTGGATGAAATTGGTTGCAAATTCCCCGCAAAAGATGGATAAAAAATGGGCTCATTTTGAGCCCAAACGTCACGCTTTCGAGCACCAGAGGAAAATTGACCCCATCCCCCGGCCCCCGGTCGGTACGCCACTGATGTTATATTTTAAAATATAAGCAAATCAAAAATGATGACAGGCGGTCCTCACATGGAGAGCAGTCAACAGTCATTAACGTGGTTTTTAGTATTATATAATTAATATCGTTCACTGATAATCTTGCTATAAACACAGTTGTGTAACGGGCTTACCGTTCACCGGAATCCTCTGAAAGAGATAAAGATCCCGAATGATCCGATTGAAAATGGAAATAGTAATAGGTTTCCCAGTAGTTTAAAACTTTTTTCATTAAATTATATTCTCGTTAAGTTATTTTTGTCACATGAAACACCGAATGTGCCATTGTTAAAGCAATTCGTGTTGGTCAAGTAGATTAAACATTTGATGAATAAAATTAACGTTATTTTCCATGCAGTTTCGTCAAGACCAATTTAATCTTCGTCGTATCCATGGTGTAATCATCAGAATTACAAAGCAATTTCGTCTTTGGTCATATAATTTCACTTTTAACTCAGAATAGTTCGCTTGGTGCAGTATGTATAGGCCAGGACTAAAAGGTAGGCCTGTAACATCAGCAAAATTTATCATATTTTAGTTCTCCTTGTTTATATACCAAGCACAAAGACTACAGATAAGAGTTAGGAATAAAAGAATAAAGAAATAAAAATATGATACAAAAGGGAAAGAAAGAAAAATGATGTGAAAGAAAGTAAAAAAAAAGTTGAAAATGCAAAATGAGGTGAAAGAAAGAAAAATCGGTGAAAGAAAGAAAGAAAGGTAAATATGTAGATTATGATAAAGTGCTGATGCTGTAGGCCTAAATTTAGTTTAGCCACGGCCTATACATACAACAACAAAGAGAAATATACATGAGATAAATGTGCAATTAATAGACCAAAGACGAAATGGTTTGTACATTCAGAGGATGTGGCCATGGGTGAGACCAAATTAAATTGATTTTGACGATGAAATAAAGTTAATGTTATTGATCAAATGTTTAATATAAATGATCAAAAAGGACGAAACTGTTATAAACAAACGCACATTCCCGTTTTCTTCGGACGAAAACCAATTTAACGAGATAGAAATAATGACACAGTTTTAAACTAAATGGGGAAAACCTATACTACACATAGAGGAAAACGCTGTTTAAAAAAGTTTAAACAGTTGTTTAAAAAGTTAAAACATTATTTTAATTAATTATGAGGTAATTTTAGTGTTGTTCAGTTCACCCGGTCACAGCGGTTTCTCTGTGTATGTAAGTATAAAGTAAACTCAAATTACACATAGATCATGTAATTACTATTCGAATTTGTTGTAATCACGATAAAACATTGTTAGTAATTGACAACTTTTGTTTTCCTTGTCTTGTTCAAGGCTAAAAAAACAACATATCTACATTAAGAATCTGTTTTATTACTAAAAGCTATCCATCAATGAGCTTGAGTTTTAAATATTGTGACTAATAGAGAAAGAATGTGGAAAAAGGTTTGGAATTATTGCTAAACATGATTTTTGCGACACAAGACTTAAGATTTTATTCTTTTCTCTTACATTTAATGAAACCAAACTTATATTTTTCATACTAAGTAATTTTGTTTTCTTATTTGCTAGAAAATCACGCTAATAAGGTATTTATACAAAATCAACCATTTTAAGAGCAGTTTGCTTGAAGTTGACATTAGTACATAAACCAAAAGTAAACGACAAATTTTTCTTAGTACATATACAATGTAAACAATATGTTTGAAAAGGAACAAACCAGAACACAAATGAAGTCGTTCCTCCTATCTGCCAATTCTAAAAGGAAGCCTAAAAATATTGAACATTTTGGCTCTCAACATGTCAGACCGATACCGTTTTTCTATACAAACAAATCAACCTTTTTCGTCCTCCCCACCACGAAAGGATTTCGTTAAAGGGACTTCGTTGATCTATTGCTTTGTTACTATAGAATTCGGCCCTTAACATTAATAAGAATGCACGGACCAGTATGAAGGGTTTACAGGCAAATTTATACAAGTCTGGTGTACGTGTATTTCTTGCATTTCAGTTGTGTAATCTAAGCCTTGAAGTAAAACCACTCAGGATTGGTTTTATTAAAATACCTGATTTGGCACACAAATTAAACTGAAAATGTTTTATACTATTTTTTAATTTCAGGTGATTGAAACATATAAAATCAAAAACAATTGACCGAAATTTAGGACGTTCTATATAGGGCGCAGTCTTCTTCAAGGGCCAATGAAACCAGGCTGTGTAGCGGTATGTTAGTTAATATATATCTTTACCAGTTATGTGATGCCCTAACTTTATTCTGTATTAATATATACCTTTATTCACATTCGAACCCGTAATTGCGCTCCCGCATGGATGCAATAATTAGAGCATTTTGAAAATCCATAATGATTAGCAGCTAAAATATGTTGTAAACATGGGAGCCAACTCACTGTTGATTGGTTGGGGTTTGAGAAAGATTTTCTCAAACCCCAAAAACCAATCAACATTGATTTGGCTCCAATTTACAAAATATCTAAAAACACTCAATCGAGCGATATCAAATAGCACTCTCCCACAAGTCATAAATTCAGAAACAGTATGAATCGCATGTATTCTTTATTAACGACATACGTCTTCTTTATCATTAATAAAATAAACAAAAAACTGAATTAATGTTCACATGTTTTCATTCAAGGCGGCAAATTAAATTCTAGACGACAAACGTGCCATTATAATTACACACTGGTGTTGCCAGGCGTATGAGGGCCCGCAGCTGGGGTTTCTACGTCACAATAGTATTCTATCTATTGGACAAGTACGCATTATTGATGAAAATGGAAAAGTTGCGGCCCACACGTGGCTAGTGAAAGAACACAGGCTGCCTTGTCACATGTAGTATCTTGAAAACGAATTTCACCAAATACAGGCATGTTATTTTAAGTAAACTCATTGATTTTATTGAGTCAAAACGTTACGGCTGTGGCTGGTGTAAATTAGTGCATAGATACCTGCCGTCCACATTCAACGTGATTATGATTTGTGACGATGACATCCCTAAACAAAAGTTGGTAAATTTGTTTAAAAAATCAAAAATTTGCATAATTTATTCAAAAATAAAAACCTGGATGCAAAATTTAATCACAAAACAAAGTGTGTGTTTAGATACATCAATCACTTGCCTTCAAAAAACAAACAAAAATAACAACGATACAATTATTGATATGGGCTACACCCGAAAAAAGAAGCATAGTGTGCAAACAAAAAATCATGCAATTTTGTTAATTAGGTCTAACTCCGAAACCACTGATGCAAATCCTTGTAAAAACTTTTCCAGACATCTAATATTTAACATTAATTTAAGCCAGGAAAATCCTATATGTACTCCAATTTCGGGTTTTCGCTTAACGCGCGACTTTCGGCTTAGATATGCTCCCCCTAATATACCATCTGGTGGATTCAGGAAGGTCTCAACTTCTGCAACCTCCCCCAATCTGGAAAATTCCTACACAGCACTATGTAAAATCTTTATTAAGATAGCAAAAGACCCCATCCCACGTGGCTGTCGCCGCAGTTATATCCCATCCTGGGAAGGAATGTGATTAAACTTTCCAATGAATGCTTGAATTCAGAACCGGGTAAGAAGCGCCATCTAAGGCTTTAGATCTGAAAACTGCTTGGATAGGAAATGTCATGAGCCCTGGGAGGAGACGGCCCATGGAATTGACTTCACAATTCTAGCAGGAAGGCCTGGATAGACCATAAACCGCCTCCCGCCAGAGTTCCAAGCCATCGAAATGTTCTGTGTCTGCCAAACTCAATTGCTGAGCAACTCCTCGCAAATGGTCGTTTCAAGGTATGATAAGGATCGCACTCGACTCGGTGAAAAAGAGATCACCAATATCGTCGAGCCCCTGGCGTGAAAGGGTCGCTTTCAACACCTTCTCACTAAATTAGCTTACCTCTGCTACCAACCAACTAAAGAGTGGAAAGCCAAGGGGCTGATAATATACCAGCGGAGGTCCTGATGCATGGGGCCCACAATGGCTTGAATGGTCTAGGAGTTCCTACACATGTTACCTTACCAACCAGTCCTTACCACGATCTGGAGGAGGGATACCATCATAGCACTCCCCAAACCAACAAGCTTGTTGACAACCCTAAGAACTGCCGCCCAATATCACTACTGTGGTTCCTTCAACTTCCTTGATCCTGGCGTCGTAGCCAGTTATCGCAATCCCTCTGCCGAACAAGCAGGATTTCGCCGTGACCAGAGCACTGTCCAACAGATTGTAAAAACTCACAAATGATATGAGGAGAGCTATAAAGCGTCGTAAGGCAGGCGTCATCGTGGTGGACCTTACGACAGCATATGACACCGTGTGGCACCAGTTCTTTACACTCAAGTTTATTGTACCATTCATAATTATGTAACCATGCTTTCAAACCGTGCATGTCGTAAGACCAGTGAGGCAGAGCAGTCGACGCATCGTCTGAGGAACTGAGGCCCACAAGGATCAGTATGGGGCTCCATGCAGGATTAACTTGTATATCAGGGACTTACCTCAAACAACATATAGACAATATGGCTACGCCGATGATCTTATTGCCCTTCTATCACTTGGACAGAAACTGGACTGAAGTAGAAAGTATACTTACTGCCGATATGGCCCTACGTGAAGCTATACTCAAGGACTGGAGACTCAGCTGAGTGAAGCTAAGACCACCACCACTGCCTTTCATTGACACCAAGGGGGCTCATCGCCAGCTCCAAAATCAACCTCAATGGAGCGCCTCTGCCTACAATCCTACACCCAATGTCTGGGATGAAGCTGATCGGCAGCTACTTATCGGCAGCATCTCGAGTCAGTATGTACAAAAGTTGGGTATCTTCGGAAAAAAAACATCCTGTGCCGCCCCTTGCCTGGATCTTCAGGGGGTGCTAGTCCATCCATCGTCCACTCTACGCACCACTACCCTGGCTCTAGTATACAGCACTGCTCAATATGCCGCCCCCACATGGTGCAATAGCTCGCATACACAAAAAGCTGGACACAGTTTTCAACGGACCATGCGAACCATACTGGCTGACTTCGTACCACTCCATCTGAGTTCTACCAGTCGTTCAAGCATGGCACCGTGCATGCTCGAGAGAACATCACACCATAAACTGGTGAAAATGGCTCTGTTGGACAACAAGCACTGCTGCATAATACTGGTCAAAGAATCACACCGGCTCGGCAGAAAGAGACTGAGCTTTTTTTTTTTTCGTCGACCAGCGCTAAACTATCCAGCTCCCCATTCAATATCTTACAGACTTGGAACACTACCTGGCTATATACCCCAAGACAAGGAACATTCACTCTCACATCTTGACAGGTTCTCTCCTCTTTTCCATTCCACTTCCCCCTCCTTTCCTCCCACCCTCCCCCTTTGCCCCCCCCCCCATGCGTCGCAATCTCCACGCCAGGAATGGGTCACCTTGAAAGGATTCGCACAGGAGCCGGTCGTTTAAACAGCAATATGCACCGATTGGGGCTGCGACCATCACCAGTGTGTCAAGTGGGTCTGCCAATCACAGACTGCAGATAACATGCTCAATGAGTGCCCTAGATACCTTTTGTCCACCGGTGGATATAACTTTCAAACCCCCAACCAATCAACACGTGAGCTGGCTCCACCAATCAATACATTTACTGCTGCTGATACGCAAGAAGAAGATGTATTCCATGTACGAGTACAAGTTGATTAAAAACTGCCAAGTCGGTCATCTGCTATGGCAACCCATTACCAATGAAAAGCTTTGGCTTTCGAAAATCGTTTCAAAAGTGTTCCATATTACCATGCGTAGGGCAAATGGAACACCCTCGTTATTTGCAATAGAGGCGGGGCAATGTAGACCTCACAGAGATCCACGTGTATGGCAGTTAAAATGTCATAACGAGTTGTTCGACACATGGTCCGTATATAGCCCATCAGGTTTCTACACAGGGAATATGGGTGTCCACCCCAAGATCAAGCGTACACAAAGTATCCATCCAGCCTGGAGCCGTTTTGGATAGATGTAAGCTAGGAATTTGATAATGTACTCATACATGGTAATTTTTTTATCAGTGACCTATGGCTATGGTAACACCCTCCAGGACCGAGGCCTCAAGAGAAAGGAGGACATGTTTAAATTGAAATATTCTTTGATTTTGCAGGGACGCCATACCTTCTTTATAGCTGAAAAAAACTAAGATATAGTTGTTGAATGGTGGTATTTCAAGTAGCAATAGAAAGGACACTCCTACCACCTGTAGTTAAAAGTTACAAGGGGTCCATAATGCCACGGGGGGCCATATTACGTACACCTCTTTACCCTAACGTCAGCTCAGATATGCTCTTATCGCCGTACCCCAAAACGCTGTGCTTATCAATGATACCACCAGAGATGCTACAAGTCGGCGGCTTCATGAAGTTCGTGCATGTTGCTCCAGTAGTGGCAGACAAAGAGGTGTTCCATTGCCTGTGGTACTATTCCACAACCACAGGGTAGTGTCCTGATCTGCTTCCAGGTAGCCCCACTTCTGAAGAGAACTTAGATCGGGCAATTCTGGTTTCTCAATCTGTTGATGGCATCGCCATTCATTGTTACTCATTATACGACATTCTTCTTCCCTGTGCTAAATTGTTACTTAAAACTACATGTTGTATGCCGAAGAAACTAATAATGTGTGTTTTTTAAACAAAAGCAAAAAATATGCAGATTGCTAGCAATGAACTTAGAAGATTTGGATCGTTGTGGCGCATTACATGCTATTTATACTTTTGCACGATAGCATTTCGCGTATGTTGCCTATTTTTTACTTGGGGGGGGGGGGGGTGAGGGGTGAGGTGAGGTGGGGTGGAAGGACCAAATCCTGGAACCGTGGTATTTTTCTTACATATCCACCAATCCGCTTGCCACTGCGTCTCAAATTATTTCGAATCATTGCAATCTGCTGAAGTAATCCGGCATAGAATAAGCACCCTAGTTTGTAGAGATTTCATTTCGAATTCGCGTATGTTGTTTAGACGTGGGGTGGTGGATGGGGCAAATCCTTGAACCGTGGTTAATTTTCTCCATACACCCATCCCGCTTCCACTAATCTCCAAGTTACTTACGATCATTGCAATCTACGTAAGTCAGCCGTATATAGACAAAACGTTGATATCAAAACCTTTGGTACAGCAAGGTAAAAGGAAACAATATGAAAATTCTTAAGTGTTATAATATTAATAGAGTTCAATTGACCCCCCCCCCCACCGTGTTTTTGTAACATGTAAAATAGTCTATTAAAACATAAATTGCTTATGGATTAAATAAACCAAAACATTACAAGACCAATATAATGAAAATCACATTCACCATACGTAAAGCAGATAAATCTTGAATAATTAAAATTTTGTGAAGAATAAGCACCATATTTTGTAGAGATCATTTCGATAGTTGTGATAATTCTTCCGCCTATTTTTTTTTTTTAAATTTTATTTAGCATTTTTTTCGCCAAGATAGGGACTCTAATCATCATTATTCTGATATGGCAAACGTTTTAAGCTATGATATACATATAACTCCGGCAAACGTCTTAATCGCTTATTATATACATATAACTCCGACTATCTGTTTATGATACCCCTACCCCTAATACCGTTTTCTTAGCTACTTTTTCATTTAGCCTTTTATACGCTTCACGTTATAGCAACCACCACATCACCAGACACGAAAGAATATTTTTACAACAGCACTTTTGGGTATCCAAGATATGTAACTAACCATATCTTAGGTCAAAAATTTCGTATATCTTTCTGAGCCAGGTCCAACCTTTTCTAAGCCACTTTTGAACCAAGTGGGTCCCAGCCAATATGGAACTGATGTGCTTCACTTCAGTCCCAACAAGGGTTTTATGGTGAGATGAATAAAATTAGAAAACCTACTGCCCAACATTAGGGATCTAGCTTTCTCACAACATTTATTATAAATGTTTTAGTTATAGCAGCAACACCTTTTTTATTTCATTTTCCACTCTATGCTTCAATTTAAATGCAGATTTGCTCAAATCTAGGCCCCTTGTTATCATTCGTATAGTTTCTCTCTGCAAGCGTCAGCCGCCGTCCGTCTGCTGAGTTTACCTACTGGACGCATGTCGGGCTATTTCGTCCCAGTTTTTTTTAGTGATTTTGATGACGTAGCAGCGTTACATCGTGCACCGTGTACTTTAGTCGAGTGGTCCCAAGCCTTAAATGCTAACTCTATGGCAAAAATCACCAGTGATTGCTGGGCAGATTCAAGAGGGCGCCATGGACAAACGGTTAGACCTATAATCTTCGTAGAAGCTGACAACCAAGATAATCTTATTCTCTACATGGTGATGTAATTTGTTTGACATACGGTGCTGAAAAAGATCCGAAACGACCATTTCTAACAAGGCTTCCAACATGTGTAAAAACAGGCCTACTCGCCAATGTTCATGCACACAGTGTGTGGCTAATCACTCATCCATAGCATGTCATTGATCAGTGATTGGATGGTGCCCTGTGAAGTGGGAATCATTTACATACGATCAAACTTATGAATGGATTCATGTCACAATGATTTGATTGGGTGGGCAAAAGGTCGAGACCCGTTTACAGTGGACACTAACTGCACTATGCGTAAGCTTGGTCACAACAAGCACATGTGCATCATGTTATCATGTTAATAAAATTAGTTCTAAATGGCACCAAATAACTCAATTTAAGAACTAATTTTCAAAATTTCTTCACAACTGAAGGGAACATCTCCCTGATTGAGGGCGAGTTGGTGTAGCGGTCGAGTCGCTAACCTTTCACCAATGAGGCCCGGGTTCGATTCCCGGTCGAGCCAGTGTCATATGTGAATTTGATTGAAGATCCATACTCGTCCTCGCAGGTTTTCTCCGAGCACTTCGGTTTCCTCCTGCATCTAAAATCGGACTTTCTTCCCATAAATCTTTCCCCGCTCTTCTGGAGACGATGCATATTGCATGCAATATTGGGTTCTGCCTGGCAAATGCCGAATGTAATAAATACATGCAAATCTTTTCTTTTATTTTAGGATTTTTAAAAGAATGAAATAAAATACAAATGAGGGATAGATTGATGACAGCGCGGACGTAGCATTTTTAATCATTAATTGCAAAAGGAACTTGCTGTGGATGGGGCTCCAGTTCCAGCCCATAACACCCCGTGGTTTATTACCATTTGATCTAATCCCATTTGGTCTAATGCCCATGTTGTCTAATTTCAATTCGTCTAAACCCATAATGTCTATTACCAATTTGTCTAATAACCATATAATCCAATTAAACAACCAAGATGGCTAATATCCATCTGGTCTAATAACCGTCTGATCTAATACCCATTTAGTCTACTACCATTTGGTGGTCTAATAACCACAACACCATTTGGTCTAATACTCACTTGGTATCTTGTCTAATACCCATTTGGTCTAATGTCCATCCGGTCTAATATTCATCTGGCCTAATACCCATTTGGTGTAATATCCATTTGGATGTTAAAACCAAAATGGATCTTGAATGTTAATTAAAATTTAGGTATTAGATCAGAAGGGCATTAGTCTAGGATATCAGGCCAGATGGATATCAGAGCAGATGGGTATTAGACCAAATGGTGTTTGTGGTTATTAGACCAAAGGGTAGTAGACTAAATGGTATTAGACCAGATGAGTATTGGTGTCATCTGCAAATAAGTTTGAGTGTGTTAGATATGTTTGTGATATCATTCATGTAGATGATGAAATTATAAGTAGGTGATGAATAGTGGACCCAGCATGGATCCCTGGGAAACTCCCACTGCAATTTCGGCAGTAGGTGATTATGTTGAATGGGTGTATACATATGAAGTGCGGTCTGTGAGGTAACTTCTGAACCAGTCTAAGGCAACACCACAAGCACCACAGTGCTGAAGCTTCTAAAGGAGAATATTGTCATCTGATGGGTCGAATTCCTTGGAGAGTCCCATGGTGTTATTTTTAAGTGCTTGGGTAAGATTAGTTGTTAGTTCAAGGAGTGCAATTTATTTGATACACCTTAACTGTAGATATTGTCCATTGAACGCAAATGATGAAATACCACTTGGGTCAGTTTCACTTAAAGGTTCAAGAAACGAAACTAAACACGAACAAACTTCTTCGTAACAATTACAAATGAAGAGCGCCGCTCATTACTGAATGGTGACGTCATTAATTCTGCACTGTGTGTTCATGAAGTTCGAGAGATTTCTTTAGACCTGAGGTGGTCAAAATTATATGCACAATAATAATTGGAAAAACTGGGATGGGGTCTCGACTATTGGAAGCTAAAAACAGAATTTAAATCAGACTTTCCGTGGTGATTGTTGGTGTTGTTTATGTGGTAGTAAAGTTGCGCCATGAGTCAATCCCAAAAATTGGGGGTAGAAAAAGTACTCCTAAATAATCGTATATTATGCGCGATATAATGTGACTAATGAGATGTACTATTTGTGTCGGTGTCACTTGGTCAATTCTTAACACATTGTCTCATCTATGCAGAGTGACACTAACGTTTACTACGTTGACATTGCAAATATGCATGGCTATTTTTCGGCAGGGGAACCGAGTTTGAATTGGGAAATGCAATGGGAGTATTGATTGCTGTCATAATTATGTGCGCGGAACTGTGTTTTGACTCAGTTGCGGCGTGGTCAAGTATAGTTTGCATGACACGTACAATGTACACACAAAGATTTACTGCATTCGGTTGTGTGTATACTGCAATGCGGTTCATTTAAACTTAGGTCAGTCAGCCGTGGCTTAATCGAGCGCTGAAGATAGCTAGCCGAGAGTCTTATGGTTATTTGCATATATAGGAATGTACTACACATGCGCGAAGTGCCGTCGGTGACTAGCGTCGGTGACTAGAATCGATTTACGCATACATTAAAACATTATACAGGCTTCAATAGAGTAGGTTCGTTTGTGCTAAAGGTAGAAGGTGTGTAACATCTTCTGAGATCAAACTGTTTGCAAACAAAATAATCTTGTAGAGACCAAGATTGAATGTATTATGCATAGAGTCAATCAATATATTATTCTTCAAACAGTGAACGTGGCAGAAATTATGTTGCAGGGGAAATGGGGCGACTAAGGGGGAACAAAAATCATGAAATTCATGTAATTTCTGGGGGATTTTACTGGGGAAACTATGGGGACAAGCGACTTGGCAAGGCTCATGCAGTTGGGGGACAAATGTGGGGACAATGCTCTTATGGGGAGGGCCAATT
>JAMKCH010024891.1:0-53776 GCA_023653785.1 Ophioderma brevispina | reverse complement strand
GCAGAGAGAAGAGTTTTCCACACTACAAAGGGCCTACATATGTAGGGGTTAATTCACAATGTGCTATTAAAAGATTTCTCTGTTATAGTCAGGGACAGAATAAGGCGACCAATTGCGCGTATGTCAAGGTTTGTCAATCACCGCGGCGTGGACTGTGATTGGTTTGGATGTGTAGTATGGGCGGGGCATATTCAAACAACATATGATTTAAAATGTCAAAAAATGCCCTATTTGAGTCAGGTTTTCGACTTACAGACAAAATAATTCACGTAAGTAAACTTTCTGTTTCAGTAACCTGTAACGGTTCACAGATTATTATTCACGGCCGACATTTGTTCTGCACCGTCAAATTACATCAGACGCGCAATTGGTCGCCTTATTCTGTCCCTAACTATAGCTATGTCCGGGCAGGTTACAAAAGCCAAGTTTTATATTTTTAAGACTGACATTTTGTTCTGAACAGTTTGACACTTAAAGCAACCTTTCACCCATGATTGTTGTCAACATATGTGATCAAATTTGTCTTATTTGTTTTAGAGAGGCCCTACATTATGTAGGAGTAAATTCTTAATGTGCTATTAAATCTCTGTTAGCTATGGCTGGGCAGGATAGAAAAGCCAAGTTTGATATTTTTAAGACTGACATTTTGTTCAGAACAGTTTGAATGTCTGAAGCAAATTTACGCCCATAATTGTTGTCAGCAAATATGATCAAATTTGTCTTATTTATTTGGCATAAAGTTTCATGCCAATATTTCAATAAATTTTCTTATTAGAGCAAAAGAGGTGACTTAGTATTTAAGCCCTAGATTCATGTGTAAAATATTGGCCAACCAAAATTTACCATGTTTTCACTCTTAACACCAAAACCAAACACCTAGTGCTGAGATTTCAAAGGGTAAATGAGCAAAATAGTAGCTTTCTTCAGACACCAAAATTTGACCAAATCAGGGTTCCTGGGGGCAAGGCTATTAGGAATCAAATAGTATTTTGTGTGGGCATCCACGTGGGCTCTGGCTGACTAAAGTCTTTACAATGAGATTGCACCTGTTCAAATTCTTTTGTCAACCACAGGTGTACTGAGGAATGTCACAAATATACCAAATTGAAATTGCCTACCATACGGGGATGGGGTGGGTCAATTGTCAGAGGAGCAATTCCCAGTTTGGAGACAGATTTTCCCCATTGGAGTTGTTTTGAGGCAGATTGTCCTGGTTGGAAGTAAAATGTCCACAGTGAGAGGCAAAAAAGGACTGATTTAGCATGGTTTTAGCTTTTATTCCAGTCAAAGCTCTCTGTTCCCTCTCCACGAGAAAAAAGTTATCAACGCATCATTTCTTGAGCAAGTCTAAGCCTTGTCACTTGACTTGCCTAATTTTTAAAACGACCAATAAGCAGATGGGTGCTCAACAGTTGCTCTTGATACCTTACATGTAAAAAAATCTCCACCTTTTACTTCAATTTGAACAGCAATCAAAACTTTAATGGATTAACTTAATTATGAATCTATAATGTTTAACTGTTGCTTAGATTATGATTTATACCAATTGTTTGACAAGTGTAGTGTATTGTTAAGGCATTCAAGGCCAAGATGTCTAGAATTGATCAGCTCTGGAGGTTCTTATATCCTTTTTCTGGGGGGGTAGGGGGGATGAGGGGCAAAGGTATCTTTTTTAGGGGTGAAGTGAAATGGCAGTTTTTCAATGATTGTAAGGCACTGCAATACAGGCGCTATTGCAATGGATACCAATGCATTAATGTTCATTATGGTTACCAATTTACTAAGATTTCACATTGAAAATGAAAATGGCCACAAACATCTCTCATTCACAACTCTCCTGGACACAGTCATACATACAAGCACATGCACATGAAGTAGTTTGCACATGTAGTAATCGCCTTTTTCATTTAAAATTTCCAAGTTGCACCGTGGTCACTGCTGATGTCTATGGCTTACACCCATATACTAAATAATGTATGACAGCCAGTTTTGCATACTTCAATGTAGATACGATGGATTTGAATGAGAACAAATAAAAATATACCACACTCTCAGTAGATATTATAATTAACCGATAACACGACCATACACATGCTTAAGGGAATAAAAAAAACAGGTATAGCAAGAAAACCACAAGGGCGTCATTTATGGACCATTGGCATTGCCTATCTTATGAGTAAACCCATTCTTTCAGGTTTGGAAGTTCATAATATTTTTTGTAAATAGCGATACTTAGCAGAAAATCCATCAAAAGAAATTTAAAAAAAGAGAAATTCTAAACAAAAGAATGTAAGACAAGATTGGAAAAATTTAGCTTCACAATTAGGGTAAAAGCGAAAAGGGGCTTTTTGACCACTTGTGAAAATTTAGTCATAAAAAAATTCCAATGTTCAGTATTTGGAGCACATATACCATGTACTAATGGAGAGCATGTTATGTGAGTGTGCATTAATAAGGCCATGGACATTATTTTGTTTTCATGTTGACAAAATTGACTTTTCACTGTTGTAAAGTGATCAGCTCTAGGTAAGAGCCATGAGATGGAAACACATGTACTACGAAATTTTATGGTTATACCGGGGGGCGTTTTGACATTCCTTCAAAAAATATGTATGTCTAAGTTGATAGCGATTGGATTCCTTTATGAACATGCATGACTGAAGAAGGTAACTGAAGGTTAAATATAGACTGATGTGACAAATTTTACATCCAACTTTGGAGAGACATATGTAGCACAATTGTATTAGCAGTTTTTAAAGAGACACTGACACATTTGAAAAATAGTGCACCCGTGAAGATTTGTTCAAAATTGATATTTTTGCATGGTTTAAGCTTTCATGTACATTAGCATGCACCTGAAATGATTAAGACCAAATCAGCGCCCTTATGGTAAGCAGAACGCTTTAGGAATCGGCAACATTTATTACGCAAAAATGGAATGGCATTTAGAAAAAAGAAAACCTATGCCGAGTTGATCCCACGGCTTTCACCTGTTTGACCAGTCTGGACCTATGTGGTTTCAACATCAATGAGTAAAAGGTTTATGATATTCTGGTAATGGACACATTTGTTGAATAAAGGTACGGCAAACTTAAGTTAGGGCCTCAAAATTACCTGGGAGTCTTTAGCCTCTTATAAGGTCCCTATCGGTTTGAGTATACATGCTATTTTTATGTGTAAAATATATCTCTATCTCCCAATGGCCTAGACTATCAATTGCAAGCCAAATTTCCTATTTGTGAAAATTGTGCCGTGCCACTTGAAATTGGTATTTTCCTTATCCTGAATCAACAAATAGACCATTACTTTAGTCATGACTACCACCATCACACGTCGCCAAAATTGTCCGTACATTGTTGTTGCAATGATGCATCCTATAGTTATCGCTGATCATCAATCATCATCGTCCACGATTCATTTCATCTTCATTCATCCATTCATTCAATTCTAGGATTGTATCTTTCTGGTCTACATTATTCACAAGTTCGTACCAATTAAAAATTCAAAAAAATAATTTTCTGACTCTTGTTTCCTTTAGTGAGTATGATGTTGACTCCTGTCAGACTACCCCATATAGGCTATCAATTGTCAAAATCTTCCCAGTCCATTTCACTGTCTGTACAGGCTACTAATTCACAGTTTGTATCAAGTGTTGCATAATAATTCGCATCAATGAACCAATTTCATTACCAATTCAAAAATTCCTAGTGAATTATGGAGAGTACTGATCGCCTTTGGTAATTCATCAGAATAGGAGTAAACTTTCGACGAACAAAACCTATTCCTTAGCAGTTAATTAGGTCAAAAAATGTTGCGTTGGCCACACTGACTAAACCAGCGTAAAGGCCCCCCGACTCAGATTTCCTGAGGAGGGCAACACTCAATTTACAAAAAAAAATCGTTTTTTTTTCATTAAACATAATGCTTGTCCATATACTAATCACGTGTGAAAATTGCTAAGCTTAAATCGAATTCCTTCATATGAAAATCATAACTTTGTTAAAAATTCCGGATTCCGGAATTTTTGTTATACACAGTATCCTATGGGACGTTGTACTACACATAAATGTTTACTGCATCAAACGAAAAATCCGATTCATCTCAAATTTCGGAATTATGCATTTTAGGTTACTACATTTAGTTCTAGTGACTCTTTCTTTTTTCATTATTACACACAAAAAAAATATTTCAAAATCCTTGAGTCAGCCTTTAAGTAGCAGACCATCTTTCTGCTTTTAGTCAAAAAATTATGCCATTCTGGAAAATCGCTTGAATTATTTTTTTAATAATCCTGTAAAAGTCGCAAAAAAAGCCCAATTATTTATTTTTTTTTTGCTCAGAATGTGAAGGGAAAACGAAAATCACGACCACTGGCCACCTTTTCTGAGGGCCCATTAGGCAAAACGAAATTATTAAAAATTTTAATTTTTAATAATTACAAAGTTTTAAAGGGACATGACCACTAATTTTAGTTACAATATGTGATAAATTATTTGAAATGAGTTCTCCCACATTGATTATATTACATAAATTAATTACTAATCTAAACAAAAATAAAATCGGGAACTGATGGGGGCATCCATGTTACCAATATCTCACGGCCATAGTGAACGTTTCGGCCATCCGCGGCCATTGCGGATATCGTTTGCTCCCGGGATTACTTGCCAAAATAACAAGTAATTTACTTTTGAGTATCTAACGTGTCTAATAGTTTGGTATGCCTTTTAATCAACGCACATCTGCAGTGATTGTATTCCAATAAAGAAATAACCGCTTCACAGATTAACCTCATACAAATAACGAGTAGGCCTCCCTTACTTAGAATGTATAAAGATTTTACCAAGAGTGGAAACAATTGAAGTCCCCCTTGTCCCAAATTACAGTTCAGCTGGCGCCGAGACAAAATAGTGTCATTCAGGTACACATTGAAGGTCTCAATTGTTTTACTCGGTGAATTTCAGTGATTGTAGAGCTGTTGCATAAGGGACCTCTAATATTATGGTTCTACTCAAGCATTACATGCTGGAGAGTGTTTCGGTTGACTTTAGTCCTTCTTGTATAAAAATTTAGACTACAGTGCACATTTTGTGAGACACACTATATAATCCACTAAACTTCTAACATTCCATCACACACCTGTTTTATTTGTTGGGACATGGCCTCTCCCATCAACCCAGCGAGACCAATAAGCAGGTAGTGGGATGAATGTCCATTTAATTGGAAAAAGGGCCTATGAGCTTCATTGTGACACATTGTAGGCAAGCAAAACACCACATTATATGCGTATATGAAGGAAACGATACGCCAACCTATTAAAATTTTTGAAGAAATGATTTTTATTGAAGTTCAGGTTAAATGGCATCTAATAACTGGTTTGTGACCAAAAAAAAAACGCAAAAATGTAATTAGCATAAAACACGGTGTTTTAAAACAACTTACAGGGTCATATCTCGGAAAGGTTTTTTTTTTCGTAAAAAGGACTTGGGTCTCGCATTTTAGCCAGAAGAGGAATATAATCCTGACATACAACACATTTTCCTTGAGTGCTTCACATAACAAAAAAAATAAAAATAAAAAAACACATGTGTTTTCTATTTTATGCTATTCACTTTGCTATCTTTGGTAGACAGCATTTTATCATTACAATCACATAACGAAAATAGGGGATTGCTTTTTCATTCAACACTTGTTCCACCTTTTTTTCCTCTGGCTATATTTAGATTTTCTAACAATTTGGTACAAAATCGGCTGATCACAGCTCTACAATGCAACACATATCAGATTTACTCATAATGTACCTGTCATTTATATTAATTCCCTTTTAATATTATCAATATTGTTTATTGTACACTCAAGCATGTTTTTTTTTAAATCATGCCCTGTGTTATCTTCTGTTGATAGCATAATAAATAATTATAATGACTATCTAACTTGATTCACCCAATACCATTAAGCTGATAGTCTCGATACACATAAGATATTTAACCGCAAAAAACGTGTTTCTCGAACAGGCATAATTATTATATCATCATAATTGTACACCAAAACATATGTTGTCTGTCCCCCACTTTATGGAAGGCATTTTATTGTCAACCACAAACCACAATATTTTGCAGGGCCTGCTATTTTCAGAAACAGCTTACTGCTATTTTTATTCACAACAATTTTCAATGGTGTACCGATAGACTACTTATGACTGATTATTTTCATGTTCAAAACTTCTGCACATCACAACCATCTACAAGTTCCTGCAATTTGACAAAGATTCATGTCCATTAATTTATTTTGTTCTGCTTATATAGTGCATAGCACAGTGTATAAACTACCATCAGATGATCACTCAAGCATGGATGCCTATTTTTTAGTGTTAGTTTATTTTTACTGGTTTCATGAATATGAAACCATAAGCATAAACCCATTGTACCTAATAGTACATGAATTAATGCCTTGAATTAAACATTTAGGGAAATTTCCAAATGATTTTTGTGCCATTTCTTGCAATTGAATCTGGGATTTCCAAGTGTATTGGTTTTCATTACAAGTTATAATGTTTGTTGGCCATCACAATAGTGCTCTCCAGGTATTTTTTTTTCTTATTGTAACAAGACTGATGTAAATGTTGACAATTTTACTGCACAAGGCCATTTTATTTAATTGTTGGGGCATGATATATAAAAGAAAGATGTCCACAATTGACAGTTTTGTCCATTTAGCAGCGTGCAGGTCTGGAGGAATTGGGGTGCGGTTGGGGTATGTAAGACCTATGGTAAGTAAAAATAGGCCCAGTTGGCCATATCCAAAGGAATTATCCTGGCTTAAATTAACTCTTAGTCCAGGACTAAGTTCATCTAGAAGGACCCTTTAATTTTTTTAAAACGGAATATGAAGAGAATAATTTGAAATAGGTAAACGTTCCCCAGCTCTTTGAGTGTCTACCTGTACTTTCTCTTTGTATTTCAGCAGAAAAAGCTAATATAGAAAAGATGAATTTTAGAGGGCCTTCTAGTAGGACTTCGTCCTGGACTAAAAGTTAAACCATTACTAAATTCTTTGTGAATACGGGCCATTGTGTATAATTTTTTTGCAAACCATTAACCCCCCGTATGCTACCTCTTAAATTGCAAGATAGGGGGGGAGGGGGGTTGTTCAGTTAGGTACTTTTGTCACTATAAATTCATGTGACAACCAGTGCAAACATTGTATTGGAAGATTGCATTGTGGAAGAACACTATCTCCTCTTGGGAGAACGGTCCATACAACAAATATTTATGAGTACTGTCAAATTGAACCGTCATATTTTCTCAACATATGATAGCCTAGCCAAACTACATTTCGGCAGTGGTGTATACAGTTTGGTACCATAAACTAATTGTAACCGCAAGTTGGATATCAGCTGTTGGTTTCCAATTTGTTCTCACACTCAATAATCCTCTTGTCGTCACCATTATTAGAACTCGCCAAAATCAATTAGACTGCCAGTTCACCCAAGTAATTGAAATTTTAAAAATAGTTGCAGAAATGGAGGAGCTTATATAAAATTTTCAGGATTTTAAGAAAGCTTGGGCAACTGGTTATGGCATTAGGCTTTGTGCTGATGTCGGTGGTTCAAATCCTGTTGGGACCACTTGCTGAATTAATGAATCGGAAATTAACTCTGGATTTAATCTGTGAAAGAGCTCTTGAATAAGATGAGAGTTTGGATCCCACCATGGTTCCGTTGGACTTCTGCAAATTAAGCCGTGATAATTCCTGTCCTTAGAGGGACGTTAAGAAGTGGTTAGTCCTGTTCAGTAAAACCATACCTATACAGAGTCGGTTTCAATGAAATTAGTGTGATTACCCCTGGCTGTTCCAATTCCTCCTAGTGAATGGACCCCAACTGAAATAACCATCCTTTATAGGCTTTACTGTGGAGGACAATGTCCTAATAAATCAATCTTGCAAACGCACAAGTTTCACAAAATGCTCTCGTACCCATTTTTTGGAAAGCGAAAAAAACACTCAGCTTGTTTGAAAATGTCACACTTATTTTAACCCTTACGATCTGCTTTTCTAAGTAGTTGTCATCAAATGCATTCTAAATAAAAGGAGATAATGTGATACTTCTAAATGAGCTAGTCCTACTAGCAGGAGCTTCTGTAAGCTTTCCAAACAAAGCTACAATGTGTGGAACTTCTTTATGAGTGAAATAAATGGCCACTTTCAATTTTTCTTTTTTTTTCAGGTTAACTCCCCTCAACATTGTGTTTGCCATGAATTTTTGAATTGAAGCAAATACGCTCTCTAACTAAGGATACTTCGAGAAGTACAGAATTCTTAATTTAGTTAATACATGTATAAGAAAAATACTTCACCCTTTTATGGTTGCATAACCTTTTCAGTTTTGCGTCCCTTCCTGCAGTATGTATACCCAAGTTTTGGCAAATCTAGATCTCTAGAAAAAAGATATGGCCAACTGTTGACTTTTGTGTAATATTTACTTTTTTGACATTTCCCGACCTCCCTGACAGACCCAGGGGAAGATCCTGGGGGAATTAATTATATGGTTAGTAGGGGATTGTGTCCTCCTACATTATACCCAAGTTTTGGCTACTCTAGCTCATATAGAAAAGATGGCCAAATGTTTTACCTTATTGTGCACTTTTGAATTTTCCTAACCCTGACAAACCCAGGGGAGGACCGTGGGGGGGGGGGGGGAAGGGGAGAATTATTAATGGCTAGTAGGGGCTTATACCCCCCAGTTTGGCTACTCCAGCTCAATCTACAGTGAGTAAAAAAAAACCCTACATTCAGAATAAAAATAATTAAAATAGTTAAGAATTGTTTTTGCTCAAATGTTTGCTATGGTTATAAACAAGGATAAACGGCTTTTCAGAAAACGTTTATTTGGTGTCATTTGGACTTTTTGGAGGAAGAAGTTTGCCTATTTTGCCTAGAGACTTAAAAATCCTGTTAGGCCGATTTTGAGCCAAACAAAGATCGCTTACATAGAGTAACATGTCTTCAGCAGTGATTGATAAAAACATTTAAAACCAAATATTGTTAAACAATAGAATGTGGAGATAAGTGAAAAATTAAAAAAATATCTCCCATAGATTACAACAGAAATCTGAGTAACAAATTTTCAATTTCCAATAAATCAAGATAAGCTGTGTAGACCACCGTGTTGTTACTTTAACTTTTGTTCAGCCAAGATTGCATAGGTTTTAACACAACGAACTTGGGCAGCAAAGTGAAACCAAGAAAGTTTTGTATTCCGCTTGAAAAACCATCAGTGCGATATTGAAATTTAAATTTTTAATTCCGATTTATTTACAGACACTTCAGCTTATTTCTTCTTGGTCACTTTATGGATGCTGAGTATACTGTATTTTGTGCAAAATAATTACCTTAGAGAATGGAAAACAAAAATCTCTGATTTTCAATACTGACTCTTTATGATTGAACAATGGTAATTTAATTTTTTGAAGATAGTTGACTTATAACTTATATTACACACTGACCATTTTATTCAAACTGATATTTTTTTGTCGAGCAGAAATCGATACCATTTAAATTGCATGTGTGAATTGTCTTTGCTATAATGTGTTATGGTATACGTCGGCGTCAGTCTCTCCGCATTGTAAATTCTAAAATCGGCCAAACTGAATTTTTAGGTCGCTCCGCAAAATTGACATGTTTCTGAAACCAAAAGTCCGAAAGACCCCCAAATAAAAATCTCTTCTGTGGCTGTTTATCCCTGTAAACAAACCAAAGCAAACATTTGAAGAAAAATCCGTTTAACCTTTGAAGAAAAAATCTTTCCTGAAGGTAGGGTGTTTATACTCACACGTAGAAATTATATTCCAAATGTTCCCGGGTTTGCATTTTATCATGGACAGACATAAACAGGAACAATCAATCAACACAAAGACCAAATCTGGAATGGAAACGAAGGAGCCCATTTTTATAATCAAACTTAATCACTTCTGAAATTATATTCGGCGGGGACATTAAAAGTCACCTCATCTATGCTGAAACTAACTATTAAATTAAGTCATTCTCCAGATAGCCCAATGCTATACACAACCTGAGCTAGTTTTTATTATGACATGCAAATATTATAATTAGCATGTGTCAATTCACAATATATTATTTACATTTTGTTTTGTCAATCTTTTGACCTTGGTTCATTCACACTCTGTGCAGATTTTACAGTACAATGGTTTTCTTTCTTCTTCATTGCCAATATAACTATTTGAGTGAGTTTCAGGTATGGCAAATAATACTGAACTGCACATCATTCAATTTTTTTCCTAAAAGCTATTTTTGCAGAAAGATTGCACTGCATTCATGGAAATATCTGCTCTATTTTTATTGTTTTTCTCTGGGCACGAAATAAATAAAATTCAAATGAAATACTAAAAGTTAAAAACAAATTTAATCAAAGTGGCTTGGGAAAATAACCTGCTTTCCAAACTCTTTTCACAGATATTTTCTAATAAGCAAACAACCTATGCTGTCAATTATGAAAAGAAATATATGTACCCCATCCGTAAAAAACCAGGATAAATTGCAATTTTTGACATTGGAGTTGTTAAATATATTTTGAAATTAATGAAAATCCATTTTAAAATTGACACCAATTGTACATCGGTACCAACACATATTTGTAAAGCTATAAAAAAATGCAAACAATACCCTGCCTATTTTGTCACACTGGTATGGTATTTGGCAGGAAATGGCCAATTAGTTTTCCAATTTAACAGTTCAATATACAGGATTATCGTAATTGAAATATCCTTTCTGAAGCTTCTGTGTTCTGAAAGCAATGTAGACATTAAAGTAAAAGGGCAAAGCAAAATGTGACATTTCAGTGAAACACTATCATATGCTATTTAAATTTAGTTAAAGGCATTCGTGATTTCTAGAACTTCTGTTTTATTCATTGATCACTAAGATAGCCTTGAGAAAAGCTTATTCTCAAAATTTGAGCTATCCGATCGTGACGGTTTTGTGTTATGCAGCAATTGCTCGTTCCCACGGTCCACAGGCTATGTGCTTTGTGTTTGTAATTTCTGTCCGTTTAGGCCAAAAAAAAAATTGTATTGGAGTAAACCCGCCCGACCCTAAAATCGGCCCGACCCTAGACTTTTCAACAACAAAAAAAATTTAGGAAAATTTCAGGAAAAAAAAAGAAAGGGAAAAACAAAAAAAAAGTCAAGACAAGTTTTTGCAGACATACGATGTACGGGCTCTCCAGAGTGACAACTGAGTGTTTTTAATTGTGTGATTTATTAGCTTTCATGGTCACATAAAGCACAGGAAAGGACTATTATTTAAAAAAAAACAAACAAAAAAAAAACATACCACCCCCCTAACCCTATTTGCACTGGCCTGTTACTCCAATACAACAATTTTTTTGGGGGGGGGGCCTTATGGACAGGAAAATAACAAATTGCGATTTTCTACAGATGTGACCGAAATTGCACATAAGATTGGGCAACACATGGATTATAAGGCTAACGGTTCAGAGATAAAAATCCCAACAATTTTAGGCAAGTCGGGGGGACGAGGTACTTGTCGATCACGAAATGCCCCTTTAAGTTTTAGGACTCAAATTAGGCCAAAGTATCCATTCCAATGTTGCATAGTAAATGCCAAAGGAGCACCACCCCTTCAAATCTAACAGATCAACCTCGGACTAGCAATGCTAATTCCAAAACATGTACTTCACATAGCAAGCCGATCATCATCCCCATCAAGGAATTAAAAATTTAAGACGATAACAGATGTGCACTTAACTCTAAATTGATACAGATGAAAGCAACCAGCCATGCTAGACGTTGACCTCCTTCCAAATGCCGTTGCTAGGCCAAGGTCAGACATTTGTCAACTGCAAAATCACAACTTTGCTGCATTGTTTTAGTAGCCCATTCACAGATACTTTGTGCAAGAATGGTCTTGATCCTTGGTCGCACTAGAGCTGCAATATATGCTCATACTACCCAGAATGCAAAGTTCAGTGCAATATACTGATCTCAGTAACAGGTTTCATGACAATTTGTCATTGGCCTTCTGGTCAGAAAGTGAGGCGTTTAACTACTTTTTGGTTTAATGAGACCACCCACCCACCACAAAACCAACCTCCCTCCTTCTTTCCCTCCCCACCCACCCACTCAACCAACCCACTCTAACCTCCCCATTCATCTGTCCTTCGGTCCATCACCGTCCATCTATAGGTGTGAACATGGAAATCCCAGTGGTCCATTTTCCATCTATCTGCCAGGAAGCGGACCTACGTCACATCGTGGTGAAAACGAAGGGAAGGCCCATGGAATCCCCAAATCGTGGTGAACAAACTGCAAATTGCGTCTCTAGGTTCACTGCAGATCGCAGGCGGTGGCGGCCAAGCTAAATTCCATTATAGCAACTCACCAAAATGGTCAAAAGAATTACAACAATGCTGAGTGCAAACCACAACCAGTTTGCTTTGATGTGGGTCGTCAATGGTCGTTCCCATGACCCACTGCGACCCTCGTCCGTTAATTCATACAAAAAAATCAGAATAACCCTTCCAGTGGATTTGATTCTTCAACTCCAACGGTTTTGAATACGAACGATAAAAAATTCAAATTTTTTGTCAGTATTTCGCTTTTTAACATGTTAAACCAATGCGACGTCTGAACTTTGGATTTCTTTTCTTGGGCGGCCCTCCCCTGGCATGATGATACACCATAGTGCAGCACGCATCTAGTTACGCACGTTGCTGTCTTGATCAGCATTTTCTTTTCTAGGAACTCACAGATGCTCTACTCGCCGATCTTATACCTGGTGTCCCACAAACCAATACACACCTGTTGCAATTTACTTGGTTTTCCAAGACTACAATTTGACCAGCAAGTGATACAGAATGAACCTAAATGCTTATTATAAAATAATCTATATGCAACAAGTTGATCTTATATTACAGTCCTGTTGTAAGCACAATATTTTATTTGTATTACTACCAGTTGATTGTCACTAAACATCCCAACAATAAAATGACATATGATTCATTTATTTCCAATCTAGTTTATGGATATGTACATTATAAGAAACATATACTGCTGCTTAGGACACCATCAGGTATTGGGAAAAGTTCAAAACATAACTTGATTTAGTTTGTTGTAATATACTCCAATACATCATAAATTACATTATAACTAACAAAAATAATAAGCTAGGTCTCTATGCGCAACAATTGGTATTTGGCCAAACTTCTTTTTGGCAAAGCAAGCTCGTAATCAAATTCCAATCACCACTGATACTTTAGGATTAGTTGATTTGCTAAATCAGAAAATCAAAAAAAAAAAAATCTCAAAAAAAAATTAGATTTTTACATGTCTTAACAAGCACAGGTATCCCAACAACCTCGCAAATGGGGGATATGCTATGAGATAATAGTATATTTCAATAGTTCCTTTTACTGGGTTTGTTCCAGACCAACTGAAAAAATAGCAAAAGGAGTTCCCAATATATAAAAAAAGATGTCGTGCACGACAGAAGATATACTATAATCATCATATTATACATATGACGGTGTATTAAGCTTATTCCTTTTCGGTGTGATCTAGTACATTGGAAGATTCCAAATATGCTAACAAAACCTAGGTTCAAGAAAACTTGGGGGCTTCTTTTTCAGGAAATCTTGTGTCTCTTTAATAGGGCAAATGCCATACATTCGTGCAAAATTAAATAAATCTTGGTGTAACACGAAAATTCTCCTGCCTGTAATTATGCTGTCACAAGCACCAAATCCATCACCCCGATGCACAGAAATATCTTTGCTAACTTGAAACAGGGAAGAAAGAATCATTCTAGGTCAGTGAATCATGATTACACATTGCTTTTAAAAGTACCCTGAATAAACGCCTGTTTCTACAAGATGACAATTATCTGATAAGTGGTTGACTTTATTACCTAGAGGAATGAGGTCATTAACTAACAATAAACAATAAATGTCCGTTTGAAAATGACTGTTGGGCTATTCGATTAGAGAGCACTGAAATCAATCCCTACTTTTCCTCTTAAACAATAACAACAAAAGGATTTGCGTCTATAGATAAAATGTTAAGCAGGCTTAAAGTTGCTGTGAATGAAGCTCCCCCCCAAAAAATGCATTTACCCGAAAAGATATTTTTATCATATCTTTTTGGCTGATATCCCCCTCCAATTTGAAATTCTCCCCCAAGCTACAAAACAGTAATTTCCTTGTATTTTTGGTTTCTTGGTATTAAATCTGCCCCTTCCATTTTTCCAATTCACCCCCCCCCCAAAAAAAAAAGGGCTATCAAGTGAATGCTGTTCTAAGTTTGACATGTAGAATCGGTTGAGAAAAAAAAATGAATTAGGATATTTTGGCTTAAGGCACTTTACGTAAAAAAGCATAAAATATCAAGTGGCGCTAAGAGCAAAGATAATGAATGCATCATCATAATCATCATTTTTTAAATAATTAAAACTAATTTAACATTGATAACAATGTTACAAAATGTGATGTTATGAAGTCTGGTGGTAATGTGTTGTCAAAAGTAGTTGCAGATTTGAATATCATTTTAAGTGAATTCAAGAAGATTGGGACATGGGTCGAAAGGACAAAAAAACTATATGTACCTACAACTAAAAGTGAATTAATTCGCCTAAACTATTATCCAAAACAAACAAATGTATCACTGGAAATATACATGTCATTTATTTCATTCATTTATTACAATACAAATCGCAGCCAATGTTAGAATTGCATGAGTTACAATATAAAATACATCAGAAAATATACAGATAAACATTTAAAAAAAAGGATAAAATATAAATACTACCATTACAATTGCACTGTAATTATCACAATTCCAAACAATGAGTTGCACTCAATTGAAATCTCACACAAACACACCCACTCACCCACCACCCACCCCCCACTCACCCACCACTCACTCACTTCACTCACACACACACACACACACAACACAACCACACACACACACACACACACACACACACACACACAATTCACACCACACACACACACACACACACACACACATCAATCAATCATCACTCAATCACTCACTCACTCACTCAAAACAAAAACACTAGGCATACTCACTCATCCACCAACCCAAAAACACACATTAACTCATAAACTAACATACTCATAAAATGTAAACAAATGGTGTGAACAAGTAAAGTACCAAAACAGAATCTACGATAATTGCACAGAATCAAGATATAATACAATTAAAATGAATTATTTTCACCAGATTCAAAATAAGGCGGACCACAATGAAATTTACTTATTGAGTAGCCTTGTAAGGTATGGTATTGCACTATTGCCATATCTGTCAACTCTGTTGTTATCTTCAAACCGACGCTTTTTTTCTTAATGTCATACTGTGGCAACTTGAACTTATGAAAACACGAGTTAAACGATTTCTGAAATGACACATGATTAAGCAAAATTTTTGCCAATTCATACGCCTATCACTAAGCTGATGAATGAAAGACAACACTTCGTAGAGCAAATTCAAATCTGTGTAATCAGGCCTAAAATAATTTACAGCCCGCTTTTGAATGGCTTCAATAGATGACAAGATTTTTAAAAGTGAGATTGAGTTGCCCGACCACTGGGGTAGCATATTCCAACAATTGACGAACATACGTCGTGTAAAATGTGATCAAATCTTGCTTCGGAACACCAAACTTTTTAGACGGCCAAGGATATGTAACCGCTTATACTTTAGTAACATGGTGTTAATCTGAGGTTCCCATTTCAAATCATTTTGGACCCATATATACTTGTATGTACAAAGAGAAAGGATAGGGAGTGCATACAGTACACAGTTCAAATATTCCACAATAGTACACTATTCACACTTTTTTAATCCATCAAATATCCTATACAACGTTACAGTAAAACAAGGCGAAATCGGATTTACGCAAATGGTAAAATATGTCCCCGCGAATTTCGCGATCAACTGGATAGTGGACAAACTTAACTAAACTAATAGAAATATGGATTAAGTAAAAACATCACTCGCAAGAACTCCATCCAAACTCACCAAAAAATAACTCTACAAAACATATCGATGAACCCCACACTAAGTCGCCAAAATAACTTAAGAATAAGTAAAAATAAGAATAAACTCACAAAACCTCTAAACGTAATTCACACAAGAAAATATAGATAATAGTCTTTCATGAAAAGTTTCCTCATAACTGCACATATCATGTTCACACAAAAGAGTATGACATACGCCTTTCATTGTAGCGAAGGAATTTGAACAGATCCGATGTATCGTTTCAGCGAAAACATTAATTGCACATATTTAATAGCTTCATTTGCATCCCTAAGCCGCATAAAATTAAAAACCGCACCAGATCATGTTCACACAAAAGTGTATGGGCATAAGCTTATGTAGCGAAGGAAATTTTGCAATCCGAATGTACCGTTTAAGCGAACATTAATTTCATATTTCATTGACTCATTGCATACCTAAGCCGCATATATATCATTCACTTTCAAAAGGTGAAAACATGCATGCAAATGTTACTTCATGTGGCAAGGAATTTGCAGATCTGATGTACAGTTTCGTGATACATTAATTGATGATATTAATTAGCTCCTTTGCATACCTAACCACCGCTATACCATGACACTTTCAAATCGGCAGAAAGAGAAGAGAAAAGAAACGTGCATGCCAATTTGCACTTTCAAGAAGCGAAGGTTTAAGTCTTTCATGTGGAGCGAAGGAACTTTGCATATCCAATGTACCGTTTCAGGGATACATTAATTATGCATAGTTAATTAGCTTCATTTGCATACCTAAACCGTCAATATCACGCACTTTCAAATTGCCGAGAAGAGAAGAAATGCAAACACGATGCATGCCATGATGCACTCCATGATGCGAAGGAAATTTGTGTGTCCCGATATAGGGTTTCAGATACGCATTACGGGTAAACATTTTTATCACGGACATTCCAGGTGTTAACATTTTTCATATGTAATTAGCTTCATTGCATACCTAAACCTTCTATATCACGCACTTCAAATTGCAGAAAAAGAAGAACACGAGGCATGCCATGATGCATGCCATGATGCGAAGGAATTTTGTGTGTCCGATTATAGGGTTTCAAAGATACAGCATACAGGTTAACATTTTTACACGGAATTCCAGGTTAACATTTTCTCCCAGACATACGGACACACGGACGGAGCACATTTTATAGTACCCTTCCAAAAAAGTCGGTGGGCGGGGGGACAAAATCTGTGTTTCATAGGAGGCGCTGGTAGTCATAAGTAACAGCTATAGGAAGTTAATATAAATTATAAAATATTGTGAACTGAGATAATGTAATAATGAAAGGGTAACACTGACTTAGTCAAGTATGGATTTTTTTAAAGATTAGCACCACACTTCTTCAAAAAATTAAAAAACTGAAAAAAATAAATAATTTATTAACATCCAAAATGGTATGGGCATCAGATTCAAATGAATGGTGGAATTGAGATTGTGATGCATCTGTCAAATAAAATAAAGAAAAATATGTGAAGCGATCTGGGAAGGAAAACCAGCCACATGGTGCAACATTTATATTTTGAGTTTTTTGTTACTATCACTGCAGAGTTTGAATATTGGTTTCCATAACTGTTTATTCTTTTTCTTTCTTTGATACACACGTAAAAGTTAGGCCTTATCCAATATGACAGAAAATAAGGTACCCCTAACAGATTTTAAGCTAGTTTCTTTTTTTCAAAAACTGTCACGGTGCGACATGTGAAGGGTTTTCCCAGATCACATCAACATATGTTGTGTATCCAACACACCTTTAAGGGATAAACAGTGCTTTGCATTGGAAAAAAAATCATTAAAAAGCATTCAATGGGATATTGTTACAGGTCAGGTTCAACCGGCAAAGGGTGTGCCTTTGAAACATCCCGTGTTTTAATTTAAAGACAAAATAGTACATTTTATCTGACACTGGACTTTCTATGAGTGAATATAAAAGTCTGACTTGAGGTTTTCTTAAAAAGCCCAGATTTTGAAGTGGGATATTGGGGCCAAAATAAACCTGTAAAATTTGACTTGTGAAAATCCATAATATTGATCTTGTTCTCTAATGTGGTGTACCACATCAGCTGTTTGACTATCATCACGTACTATGAGCCATAAAAGTCTCAATGTCCAGGGCATGGTTCAGTAACTTTCCTTAACCTGTGGATTTAAAATACCACCTGGTTTTGATATATGATACCAAGATCACACAAGACGGTCAGTTCATGTCAATAAGTGTACAATACAACCCACTGAACTGTGTCTTGGGGGATGAGCATATTGTAACTCATAGTGACTGCATGGTCAATTTGTGGGAGACAGAATGAGAAATTTCTCAAAACTGCATTTCTAACTTACTGGCAATTTCTATTATATGGGTAGTTTTATTGATGGGATTTGTATCACACCTTGTTCCTGATTTATAAGTTAATATTATCAATGTCCACATATTTATTATTCTCACATCATCATTGTTTACTTTCTTCAAAGTGTAAAAGGCATATTAACAAACTCCCACACCTTAAAAACAACTCGCCTCAAAAAAAGGGTCCTCATTTTGCTTAATTAGTTACCGGAATATGAAATTCAGCTTGCCAAAATTGCTCCAAGAATGATGATGAATTGAGTCAAGGAAAAAAATGAAAACGTAATGATCCATTGAGGAGAGTATGAAGAAAGCATTGATGCCAAATAGGCTCTAGGGAGAGAGAAGAGTACACAACTTTTGCAAACATATCTTTATTTTTCTGTGTCAGGACATTCTGTTCTGGGAAAAATATGGTGAGTTGCGAGTGAGTACGGGGCTTAAAAGCTTTAAACTCAGCCATGAATCTGGTAAGGAGACGAAAAAAGAAAAACCCCTGTTTTTAGGGCGAGAGAGCGGGACCTTTTCGAGTAGGGCTCGGTCGGGCGCTTTTTTCTTTTTTAAATTTTTTTCTTTTCTGGGAGCTCAAAATTGGCCTAAAATAGCCCCAAAATCTGAAAAACTCAAGAGAAAAAATGAAATGTTTTTACAAACAAATTTTCTTAAAAAAAATTTGCCAAAATTTTATAGCTTTGGGCTAAAAACAGGCTGAATTTTACATGATTGTTGAAAAACAAAAACAAAAAAAATCTGTGCAAAAGTGAAAAATAAGGGTCGGTCGGGCCGTTAGCACAGGGTTTTTTATTTTCGTCGCCCCAAAGTTATATTTGTACCAGTTTGTGATATTTTCATCCTTACTGGCCCTCATCTCTAAATCAGAATTACCAACTCTGAAGGGACCATATGCGGTAGATGGCTTGTATGTAGAAGTTAAAATGACTGCAAGCCTCAACACTTTGTCACATTTAATAAGACAATTCATGTGAAAAAAATGCATTAAAAATTAGCCCTGGTTTCCGGTTCTGTGATTACTCTGATGACCTTTTGGTAATATTTTTCATATGATTTCTATTTTCATCTCTCTCTCTCCCAACTTGGCAAATTGTGTCATTCCCTGTTATCCGGTTAAGTGCACTAAGGACATGTAATGCATGCTACATTTCGAGACTCAAGGGAAACCCCACTCTCTGTACTGCAGAGGACTATGCAATCCCATAATAATTCACCAAATAGTACTGAGACAATCAGCCACAGAACCATGCAAACAAGAGATTTTAAGGCCCCAATATTGTGTCAGTAGACACTCAATAGATTCTTTACCTGGATTTGGCTACAGGAAAGCCGTATAAGAGTAACAAAAGGTGATTATGATTCCTTATTTTCAATGTTAAAAAATAGGCTGAATTTTGTATTTGTCCTATACGAAATAGATTTCAAAAAACTTTGTATGAAGAAAATTTTCTCAGCTTAATCCCTTAAGATGGGTAGTTGTAATGGAAAGCGTTTCATCAGGGCAAAAAAATTAGGAATTTGATTTTTTAGGGACACCGATGTGTGAATCTCTTGTTGCACCTTAAGGGTAAGGTGGCCCCAAAGTAGTCCAAGACACTCCAATTCCTAGGCGGGAAAATACAACCCTATGATGGCATCACGCTTTGACAGTGTTAGGTTTTTATGGTGTCAGATTGCAAAATTTTTTTATAAGGCTCGAATCTGCACTAGCATTCAGTTATCATGAGGTGTTAAGGTGCAATGTGAGATTTTGAGGCACCAAATACTGTGTCATAATAGTAATTGCATATAGATTAGACCCTCAAGATATTTCATACTTTGTATTGGCTACAGAAATGTCTTAAAAGAGAAAAAAGGTGATTGAAGGAACTTATAGTGCAATATAAAACATAGGCTGAATTTCGTATTTGATCCTATACGACAATAGAAATTTCACAATTTTGAAACCAAAGAAACATTTTCAGCTTAATCTTTCGATGGGGATATTTTTGTGGAACAGCTTTACATAAGGCAAAATCAATACTTTCGATTTTTTAGGACACATGATATGTGAATCTTTGTTGCACCCTTAATCAAGCTGTGTAACACGGATATATTGTGAATTTCCCTCACCCCTTCCACCCCCCCCCCACACACACACATGTTCTGTTGAAGTAGGTGTATCAAGTAAAGCTGGTGCTGGATCCCATGCAACGGTAAGAGTCATCCAGTGAAATTTAACGTGGCAAATTCATCAAAAAGAGTAGAGGATCATCCATATCTGTTTACCCAACTCCAGCAAATTTATCTATGGTATTTGCATTTAAAATGTCCTAATTTTTATGTAGGATCCTGTGACGTCAATCCAAAGGGGAGACAGGAAAAAAATAACAAATTGGTTGATTTAAACTTTTTGAAAAAAATACTCTTTGCTACTATGATACTTTCTTTTTATGCGTCAAACTACACAAGTGAAAGCCCCCTTGTTTTTTTGTTTTGTTCTGTATCTAATTGATCCTTCATTGAAACAGGCTACCCTACACAACTACATACACAAATAAAGAACTACTATAAAACAATCATAGTTAAAAGTTAAATGACAATGGTCAAAAGTTATTTGAAGCCAGCACAGCCCTGTGACAGACTTTCTAAGTTTTGAGATTTGTCGAATTTCTATGTCCAAAATTTGCTTCTTGAATGTTTAAAAAAAAATGAGTGGCGTCATTCAAAAAGCATGAGGGGAGGAAACCATGGCTACTTGTGTGAGGTGACTGTAACGGAAATGATTATAATATCTCAAGGAAAAACCAATCATGTGTATCAGAAGTTTATCCTTAAAACTTATCGTCATTCAGTCCAGGGGGGAACGGAGTGTTGGCGAAGCGTTTCTTCCATCGACTTTTACCAATTTTGAGGTCTTGGGTTCGATCCCCGGCAGGGGGCTTGTTATCGGCGCTTTATGTGAATTTGCTTTCTCGATCCATACTCGTTCCCACAGGATTTCTCCGGGGACTCAGTTTCCTCCTGCTTCTAAAATCTAGATTCTTGGCATGACGATATTATTCCTAATAATTGCCCAGGGGGCCAGTGATGTTTCAAAACGGAGGGCGTTTATTACAGTAAAAAAGGAAAGTCCAAAATCCCCACAAAATCACCTTCACACCGCTGATTTTTTGCTGATTACCATAATACAAAAATGAACGAGCAAGGAGTCGCTGTTTTCGCACCTCCCGAGGGTCAAAGTTTCCATATATAAATTAAACTATTACAAATGTACACAACAGCGATTATGCTACGGATTACGACAGTCCCCGGCCATTAAAATCTGTGATTAGGAGCTTAACCTTATTTCTTGAATTGTTTTATCCAAAAATCCTAGGGGCGTTTATTAGAGAGGGCGTTTTTAGGAACAATACACAATAAATCTGTACGGTTCATGGTTATCTGAGGTGCTTAGTGCCTTTCATGGGCGGGCCGCACAGCACCTTGAGCATGTTTAGTGGATGTGTCGCACGTTAAAAAAAAGATTCAAATTTTATCAGTGTTACTTTTGTGAAGTATTAATTTGATCAATTGAGTGCTATGGTTAAAACATGAGTTTAATGGGTTTGTGGTTTTGTGGGTTAGTTCAATGAAAGCACCACTATACTGTGATTACGGTACCACCACATTAGGGGGCCTCATAACAGTGGAAACTGTATGGATAAGTAAGCATGTAGGGTGTAGTGTATTTTGCATGGCCCACTTTTATGAGTGGAACAATAAACTGGGAAAAAAAAAACATAAAAAATTACCATTATTTGTGGCACAATCAAAAGCAATAATTAGTGTTGTATAATTCAGGTTTTATTTCAATTCATTCTGCTTTTTTAATTAGCTATATTCAACAATTTTCCTATATTCATTTATAATTTTTAGTTATTTTAAATTTATAACATTGTGGCGTGTACCAGGCAGAACCCAATGGCTGCAAACATCTAGTAATTCAAGGGACTGCCTACTGAACAGCAAGGAAAGATAATTGAAGAAATTTTATTTTGGATGAGACGAAACAAAAGTTCTTGGCGAAAACATGCAAGGACAGGCTTGAACCGGCAACCAAAGTAACATGACACTGGTTTCGTAGACACCAGAAAAAAAAAAACAAAAAGCGGTATGTCTGAGCAATACCAACAGGCAAAACTATAGGACAATCAGGGTGCTCTTTCTCTTACCAGGCCTTAAAAAAATTACATAAAGACTCAAATGCCAATCTAATTAAAATGATAAATTATCAGAAAAAAGCAATTGCTTCCGGCTGTGTTGAAAGGCTTCTTTCTACAACACATTTACAAAGTATCCTTTAAGCAATTATATTTAAAAGTCTAATACCACCCCCAATTAATTGTGGTGTTGTGAAAGCTTTTTCAAGTTTTAATAGTAGGGTAAACAACTGAACAATAATATTCATCCCACACATGGGGATGTAGTGGGTAATGGTGTTCAAGAATAAACATAAATTACCCTATTACTAGGTCAACAAGAGGGAGAGAGTATTATTCAGTACATCTAATCTATCCAGTACGGAGTAATGTGAAAACTTAGTGATAGTATAGTGAAAGGTTAGAATATTTACTTGAGATATCCTTGGTAAATAATTATATTTAAGTTTTATCTACCAGTAGATAAACAAAAAACTTCATGTTATCTTTGATACCAGGGTACTTTTATATGGATAAGGAGAGAATTGAAGTGAAATAATACCTCAAGTAGGTATGTGTAATATAAGACATTAAGACAAGTATGTCAAATCATGGTAAATGATTATCTGTATATTATATTTATCTACAAAAGGTCAAATGCAGAAAACCAGCATTATTTTTACATTTATCTCTAGAACACACAGGATAGTGATGACTACCCTTGTGTTTATTGTATAGAACTATAAGTAATGCTAGTAACAAATTATCAACAGTATATAACATATGATTACCTTTATAGCTAGCAGTCTACAGCACAGTGAGTGATGCACTACAACTGGTAAATCATATAAACAATTGCAGAGTAAACAAGCTATTTACAGCAGGAAAGCATTGTGCTAAGTTCCCATCTACCCAGGGGGAGAGTCATATGACCATAATCTCCGTATACTACCATTCAAGCCTGACTTAATGCCTTATCATTTTCTACGCTCATTAATAGCAATATCCATACGAGCCAACTGAGAAAATTTGGCAAACCCTGAGTGCGCACACGTCCGGGGGACAATGATCTAGCAACACTGCATTTGGATCCATTTTTTGGTGATGCTCTTTCCACCGGGTTGAATCCACGGGCGGGAGAGGAGAGCGAACACCGTAGCCCCGCCTGGGCGGCGCAGCGTCAGGCTTGAATGGTAACGTACTAGGAGATTATGGTGATATGACTCTCCCCGGGGAGAGGGGAATCACCTACCTCTCCTAGGACGTTCCCATCAAGCCTGACTTATGCCACGGATTGCAACTGGTAGAGTCAAACCGGATATCAGAGTGCTCGGGCCTTAACTAAAGGTAAAGAGGGCTAAGGTGATATGATCTCGCCGGAGAGGTTGAACAAAACCATATAAACAGATGCACTTACCGACTTCAGGGGGTAAAGTGCTACTGGGAGCTTTGGCGACTGGAAGATGTGTAGGTTTGCTGTGATGACGAGAGAAGTGAGGATCCTAGCTGCCGTCGAAACGCTGCGATACTAGGACACTCCGGAGATAGACTCGTTGCGAATGTTGAAGAAAAAGCCATCCATGGCGGTCCATTGATATCGTGTATAGAAGATCCCCGGTAGGAGGCCCAAGCCGCCTGAGATATTACGGTCGTGAGCTCCTATGTGAGTCCCGGCCAAGGTCCCGTACTAGCTAGGCTCCCTTATGACTGCCACGATCCATCTGGGGCAATGTGTCTTGGAGGCCGGGCGACGAGACGGCTTCTGAGTTGTGAGAAGAGTTGGTCGTGAGACCCCTATAGGGCTGAGTCCTGCTGAGGTAAAACTTCAATGCTCTAACTGGACACCAGAGTCCTTCATCGCTGGATGGAAACATGAAGCGTCGGAGATCTGGGAGGCATGACGGCTTATGGAGTAAGCTGAGAGATGATTCTTGGCCAGGTAGGCATGTCGGGAAGAAGACGAGCGGCGTTCCCTGTGAAGGTGAGATGCTTCTCTGCTATAGGCAAATCAAGGGTGTCCGATACTCGTCTGCCTGATGCTGCAGCGACAAGGAAGAGAGTCTCTTGGTGGTTGTCCGCTAAGACGCTGGAGAAGAGGCTCTAAGGAGGACTGTAGAGATTGACTGGAAGAGGGACTGAGGCGGTCAAGCTGGCATAGAGGAGAGCGATCGGCGGACGTTTGATGTAGCAGTCTCTTGATGCGATCAGGTAAAGCGTGAAGCGCTGGCGAGCTAGACACCGTGATGCCCCGGTGATGCCTCCCCCAAATCCCAGATGGATGTCTGAGAGAGTTACTCGCCGAGGGTCCACTTAGCGATTCCTGCACCCGTAACGGTGACTTGACAAGGCTGCGAATTATAATCCTTCCTTGTGTAGAGTCTCCCTGCCTCTCCAGTCAGATTGGCGGCTGGGTGATCGCCGTGGAAGAGAAAGGTAAGTATTCCCGTGAACGGTAAAGCCCGGCCGTAATAACGGGAGGGGGGCCCCCGATGACGGGGACCAATATCGGTGGTGGTGGAGCATTGGTCACGAGCAGTATGTCGGGAGAGCGGGCATTGAGGCGGCTGGAACAGGTTCAGTGGGGGGTGATCCCGCCCGTAGGAGCCATTCTGCATATTGGGATGAGGTGCTACTCCACTGACGACCACGGACTCTCGAGTTCCTGCATTCCCGGCTGTTTCCTCGATAGGGCATCTGCCCAGGTGTTGTCTTCCCAGGGAAGGTGAATGGACGTCAGGGTGTCTGAGAAGGAGGACACCACTCCAGGACGTATGTAGGCAATTAATGATGCGACTCCCGGATCCCCCTGCTTGTTAAGTAGGGGACGACCGGCATGTTGTCTCACCGGGCTAGGACGTGATCTCCCTTGACCAGATGGAGGGTCTGCCTCGGCGCAGATGAACTGCCCCCAGCTCCAACGTGATAGGTGAGATGGTCAACTTCCTGTCCAAGTCCCCTAATAGGCGAGTGTTCCTAAGTGGGTTCCCCATCCGCTCTAGATGCGTTCCGTCCTGAGAATGAAAGATTGATGGTCTTGATGGGAGAAGTTTTCCCGGCGGAGATTTCCGGAAGGAGGCCCACCACGACTATCGCTCTTCTGGCGTGTGGGGCGTCTGGATACTCTCTGGAAGCTCCGGTTCGGCGAAGATTGAACGAGATAGACATGCAGCTATACTACTCGCATGCAAAGTCTGCGACGTGATACCACCGGTCATACTGGCCGAGAAGCCCAGTAGTAGTAGTCAATTGAGTTTCATGAGGATCCCGGCGCACTGCGTCGTAGATGCGGTGCGCTCGGCTTTGGGGGTTTCGGAAACGCTGATTCTCCCCCCGCTTTTGAAGAGCAGCGTCGCCCCTAAAAAGTCGTGCTCCGCGAAGGAGTGCTGATGAAGTTGTTGGCCTGGAAGGCGCTTTTGCCAGGACCGCAAGTCGTCCAAGTAGGCGAAGGCGAATGGCATCTCCGCCCGAGGGAAGGAACTATGCTACAATCTTCACTATCCGGGTGAATGTGCGGGACACGTCAACAATCCGAACGGGAGGCACTGGAACTGATAAGACGAGCGGGGTCAATACGGAAACCGAGCCACTTCCTGTGGCGGATGTATCGGAAGAGGAGTGGGGTAAGATCCTTTAAAGTAAGAGTGGATCGCTCCCCCGAATCTGATGAGTCCCTTGAGAGCTGCTGATAGGCTCTCCATCTTGAAAGAGGCGTGTGACTTGAAGAACTGGCTGAGCGCTTTCGTGTTGAGAGTCGGGCGCCACTCGTCGGCTTTCCTGAGGGCGAGACAAAGCACTGAGGTGAATTGCTATGGCGCGGGACGGTACCCGAAGGGTCGCCGCCTTCTGAAGCAGTTGCTCGATATCTGGAGGACTTGCGCCTGTACAGCTTGGGGACACCGTCTTAGTGTGCGCAGACAGAAACCCATTGCGGGTAAGTCACGTCTACAACAGGGTAGGAGTATCCCAGCCCCCCCCCACCGCAAGGGGAGGTCTGAAGTCTGAGGATAGTCACTTCCTCTTCTGGGGGGAGGGGGAGGAAGCACACGTGACCCCCACCCCTCCTGACTCGACGCCCTTGTTGCATCCACCGCAGATCACTGCCTTGCGTCGGTATCCTTGCTCCCTCTCGGGGAGATTGACCCTTGCTGTCTTGGACGGCTGGTTCTTTGATGGAGTCCTGACTACGAAAAAGTCTGCGGTTTGTTGCTGCAGCCGCGGCTGCTGGATGAGGGGCCCCATGGCTAGCCGAGCCGCCGTTCTTCTCCTTCTGGCGTCGCGGGCTGCCTAGGGCATTGCTTGTTAGCGAAGGAGGAGACTCCTCCTCGGGTGGGCTTGAGACTGTCCCCCGAATGAAGACTGGTCAGGTACTGTAGGTCGCCAGGACTGCCCGCGGGCTCAGGGAGGTGAGGGCTAGGGTTCGCACTCATTTTCCGCAGGTAGGGAGTACTGGATAGCCTGCAGCGGTGTTTCCCCCGTGCAGAGAAGATAGGCCCCGGAGAGTGTATATAGGAACGTTGTGATTGTCCCTGCCACTCATCTGCAAAAAAGACAGGGTCTAGCATCCGTTCGTCAGGTGGGCGAAAGCGTGGGGAAGGATGCGTTCAATAGTCACATACCATCCCAGGCCAGGGATTCCAGGCCGCCCAACTCGGCGTCCCTTTCTGGTCATGGGGGCACGGAGAGGACGTTCCTCCGGTTGGGTCTTCCAGTTGAGCGTACGCCGAGCTTTTCCCGAAAAGGGAGATAAGATGGTACGCACGGGCCTGCAGCTTCTCTGGCTTGTTACCCCTGAAGCTAGTTCATCCAGTCGTCAATCCTGGTTGAATTCAGGCCACTGGATCGGGGTTGCCCTCTCTGCCCCAACTGCTAAACAAGGAAAGAAGCCGCCACTGAAGGGCTCTGGTATCAGGTGAACGACTCCCCTAGTTGTCGGATTTTCTCCAGTTGGAGAGATCCTTGCGAACTCTGGGACTCGACTCCGGCCTTGGGATCTCTGTGATGTTCCTCTTGGCGTGATCGGTTAAGCTACGGTGATCCGAGGGAGGGAGGTTGTGCGTGAGTTGTTTGAACGCCGCAGAATTCCTGTCCCGATGGCCGTCCATGAACTACCAATCGTCGGGAAAACTCGCTGGTTCAGGAACCTTGCCTGGACCCAGAAGTTAATCCCGTGCGGACGGCGCTGTGGTGGACTAACTGCGTCCTCGCTGGCTGCCGCTGGGTCGGCTTATCCGACGGTTCGCGGTCGCGGCTGTCTCCCGGTGGTCACGGCTGTGGTCCCGGAAGACGCGGCTTGGGTCGCGGGGTGTGGTGATTGATATACTCAGGCGGTGGGTATCGGCTATCCCGTCGGTCTTGGCGCAGTCGTAAATATCCTTGCGGCTGCGTCGGCCACGGCTCAAGGAGTGGCTCCTCCGGTAATCCGGACGGTAGCTGCTAGTACCACGGCTCCGAAAACGGCCGCTGCGGAGATCCAATTGGTGATTCGGGCTGCGCGAACAGCTCTGCGGTGACACCGGCGCTTGCGTGACCCCGAGCGCTTGCGGTGACCCCGGCGCTTGCGGTGATTCCGGAGCTTGCGGTGATTCCGGAGCTTGCGGTGATTCCGGCGCGTGCGGTGATCCCGCGGACTTGCGGTGATACCGGCGCCTGCGGTGATCCCGGTGCCTGCGGTGATCCCGGCGCTTGCGGTGATCCGGTGTTTTGCGGTGATCACGGTGGCTCGGTTGGAGTTGCCGTGGAAGAGGTGATGTCACCAATCTAAGTATCCACGTGAACGGAAAGGCCCGGCCGTAATAACAGTAGTGGGCCCCGATGACGGGAGACCGATATCCGTTTCTAGGTATCCCCGTGAACGGTAAAGCCCGGCCGTAATAACGGGAGGGGGGCCCCCGATGACGGGGAGGAGTGAGGATGGTGAGGCCAATATCGGGCGTGGAAGAGTCGGTTTTAGGGTTTTTAGCTCGGCGGCTGGTCATGCGGTGATCCCGGCGGCGGGGCGTGGTTCAGGAGCGGCGATACGGTCCCGAAACGCTCTTGCCGGTGATCCCGACGGCCGTTCACGTCTCTCCGACCGGCTATTGCGGTGATTCTGTCGGCGGTTCCTGCTTCCGAACGGCTCTGGCGGTGATCCCGTCGGAGGTTACGGCTCCGGAACGGCTCTTGCGGTTGATCCCAACGGTTGCTACGGCTGTTCGGAATGCTCTTGAGGCGATCCTGGCAGTCGGCTCCGGCTCCCGGAACGGCTCTTTGGCGGTGATCCCGACGCTGCCACGGCTTCCGAACGGCTCTTGCGGTGTCCCAACGGCGAGCTCCGGCTCCCGGAACGGCTCTTGCGGTAATCCCGACGGCTGCCACGGGTTCCGGAACGGCTCTTGCGGGATCCCGAAGGCGGCTCCGGCTCCGGAACGGCTCTTGCGGTTGGATTCCCGACGGCTGGCCACGGCTCCCGGAGAGGCTCTTGCGGTGTGGTCTCGGCGGCGGTCATGGCTCCTGCGTGATCGGGCGGGGTGGAGAGCGGTGGTACTCGGTGGGCGGGGCGTGGGGTTACTCGGCCGGGGTGTCGGGGGCGGTAGGAACCGGAAACCTCGGCAGGATGCGGCCTCTTGACGGCGCTATAATGGCTGCTACCGGCTACACTGGGTTGCGGGATCCTTCTCAGGTTCTGGGTCGAAATCCATGTCTTATCTGGGAAAGACAAACGCAGAGAGAAAATCCAGTCGGTTAGGAACTTTAAGGAACCATAACCGGGAGACCTCTTCTTAGGTACAGCTAGCCTAGTATACATGAGTACATCATAGCCAAAAAAAACCGAGATGAACGGTAATACCCGCTCTATATGTGAAAAAAATCCTGTGGAACAACTCCCATAGAAAAGCACGTTCCTTCGGTTTCGGGGGGTATGTTGAAATATTGGAATGGAAAATTTGTTATATCGAACCGACGATGTTAGTTCGGAACAAATGAGGTTAAGCGGTTGTTAAAATATCGGTCGGCAAAAAATCAAATGGCAGCCGGAACAGTTCCCGGCCTAAACTCCTCCTAACGGTAAGGCTCGGCCGTGATAAACGGTAGTGGAGCCACCGCAAACGGGGAGAGGAGAGAGGGAGTTGGAGGGAGAGAAGCGTGGAGGGAGGAAGATGGGAGAGAATCATCCCCAAAACATACTTGTTTGGTTGGACACATCCGAAGAAAAAAACGCGGTTGAAATCCTAACTCCCATAGAAAAGCACGTACTTTCGGTTTCGGGTCATGTTTAAATATGGAACTGAAACTTCCGTATTGCACGCCCGATGTTAAGTTCGGAGCCAAATGAGTCTACGCGGTAAAAAATTCCACCGGTTTAAAATTTCAAATGCGCCGCGAAAAAAAAGTCAGCAGTCTATGTATTCCCGTGAACGGTAAGGCCGGCCGTAATAACGGTAGTGGGGCCCCCCGGTGAACAGGGAACAAGACCAAAAAAAACTACACGCAGCCCCGTAAGGTCACTGGAGGCAGCGGTGGGGCTCAAAACACCGCCCGGTGCACGAGAAGGCAGATGGCGAACCATGTTTTCCGTGCAGAACAGAGTTATGAACTTTTGGCCCCAGATGGCCGACTATACCTTTAATGGCGTCCGTACCGGTACATCACCGGTAGAATAGCGGGTTAAAGTTGACCGCGAAAAAACAGCCCAAAGTAAGCCGATGAAAAAGCTGAGATAACTACTCAGGCACCAATCTAGCACACTAAGTCCCAAATCACGCGCTAGATGAATGTGGGAATTACTCGAAGAAGTTCTACCCGAGGCAGACACTTGTAATACACATGTGAACTAGCCGCCATTTTGCGGGAAATCAACAACACTTGGACTGCACCCTAAACGGACGCAGTTTTGCAACAAATTGGGATGGGTTGAAGCAGCAAACCGAACCAAAATTGTCAGAAAAGCGTTTAGTAGAAACGTTAGTTAGGGATAGGTGAGTAAAAGCTATAAATCCGCTCGAAAATGCAACTTCTCAAGGCACATTAGAGCACACAACTTGGATGAGTTGTAGGCAAAATGAGACGTCAGTGTTGCCTAGATCATGGCCCCTACGAAGTGCGCACTCAGGGGTTGCCAAATTTTACAGTGGGATAGTAGGGATATGCTTAAATGAGCGTAGAAAATGATAAGGCATTAAGTCAGGCGGAATGGGAACGTATAGGAGATGTAGGTGATTATATCTCAAGGACATAACGGTATATTGATGCACTAACTGATGACTCAAATAAATTGCTAGTAACAAGCTATCTACAGTAGACGACAGTATATTGTAAGTTTATTTAAAGTACACCACAGTATTAATGTAAGACAATGCAGCTTATCTTACAGGAGATGCCATTGTGCTAAATTTATCTTGATAACACCACAGGTAGTAAAGCATAAACTGATGACTATGTAAAAATTAATGCTAGTACAGATATCTACAGTTTAGTCGATAGAATGCATTAGGTCACATTTGATTCTTGTGACACAACAGTGTAGTAGTGCATGAAAACTGATGACGTAAATGATACTAAAGCTATAGAAGTAGATAGCCTATAAATAGCTAGAGTAGACATCTTATGATAAGGTGAATCTTAGACCACCACAATATACGCGATCACTACTCTTGTAAACAATGCTAGTAGTAAAACAAGCTTCTACAGTAGATAGATTATGTGCTCATCTCAGTACACCACAGTATAGTGATGCCACATTAATCTGACGAATATGTTACACCATGTATATTTTCGCACCGCCTTTCTAGACGCGTGCCTGCGGACGTCAGCGCTTTGAATCCACCCCCACGGCCTCGCAGATTTCATGCTGCACCTAATTGCATTACTCACCTGACCTCACAGACAGTATTACATTGTGCTAATTTTTAATTCTAGTACCCACATTATAGTAAAGTCTAACCCAATGACTATGTAAACAATGGGCGCCTATTAACAAGCTATCTAAGTAATAGCATTAGCAAGTATATCTCAAGTCAACCACATTATAGTACATGCACTAAAACTGATACCATATAAATAGCTAGAACAAGCTCTCTACAGTAGACAGCAACAATTTTGGTGCAGCTAAGTTAATTTTGAGAACACCACGTATAGTGATGCACTAAACTGAAGACTACTGCCCATACGATGCTATTACAAGCTATCTAACAGTAGATAGCATGTTTCATTTTATCTCTTGAGACCATGCATATTGATGCAATACTGGAACAAGCATTATGTTAAATAACATGTTGTATTTATCTCTGCACACACAGTGTAGTGATCACTGAATGAAATGTGAACTATTTAAATGCTAATAACAAGGCTATCTACGGTAGATAGTCAGTATAAGTTAAATAGCTAGAGTAGACATCAATTTTCAAGTTGAACTCAATTACCACCACAAATAGCGATGACACTTGATTGGACATGGTAAGCGATCTATATATAAAACAGGTAACACAGTATATTCATGTGTTTATCTCTAGTACACCACAGTATAGAGTGTTCACTACTCTATGACTATTAACAATTCTAGTAACAAGCTGTCTTCAGTAGATAGCATTAGGTATATCTCTATCTCTTTTTTAAAAGTAAACAATAGATAATTCAATGGGGAATTGTGAAAGCCAGGTATCGCCATATTTGTGTAAATTTAAAGTACACCACTGTATATATCTGATGATAAACAATGTCAGAAAGAGCATCTACAATAGATGCTGTTTACCCACTGATTTTGTTGCTTATTCATTAAATGTTATATGATATAATTAGCCAATTAGAGACATGTGAGAAAAGCGTACAGTGCATACTCTAAGTCTCTTGAATTGGTTCTCAGAGGAGCATATCATGGTTTTGAGGCAATCAGAGATACTCTAAGTAAAGGTTGTGGTCAGGAGGTAATTCAATACATTTTCATTCTACAAGACAATTTTGATGAATACACCCAAACTTAACTACCAGTTGAAAGTTGTGAGCAATTAGAGTAAACTTGGGGCAATAAAGCTGCAAAAATTTCTTGATACTTTGACACCATCTCATTTTGCATCATCACCTTACATATTGCATTATCTATTACAGAATAGCCGATTCTATTTTTGGGTCAAGAATCGATAGTATGCTTCTAATGCTACTTATTTCTGAGAGAATAAATAATATGTATAGCCTGCTGGAAGAAGTATGGTTTTCTTAATTAATGCAATAGAGGCCACATAGAATTCCAACCTTTTGCAACAGCTTGTTCTTAGAATCTATTAATATCTGGGCTAATTCTTGCATTGTTTGATTCAGATTATGGGCCTATATCAAGATCTTGCATAGAAAGACCATACTATCGTTGGGTGTTTAAGGAAAATTAACAATCTTGGCAACCCCACTCAACCTCTTGGGGTACTGTGCTGTAAAAATGGGTCGTCGACAAGAGTTTTGCAATGAGATGTCACAAGTTGAGTAAGTTGGAGTGCAGCAGGATTGCGGGGAAATGTGTCAGAAACAACCCCCGCTTTCAGTGATAAGCACCAGTAACATAAGACCTGCATTCCTGTAAGATGAGTGCAACAAATCCTCAACAGTGTTTTCGAATTAAATATATTATTTAAACAAATTAGAGTATGGCAAGCTTCAAGGTTACACACTTGCCGCGGTCCATTCAATTCTTAAATATTTCTTCTTTTGAACCTCATAGCCAAGATGGTTTACCACATACAGACATCTGATGAAAACGGTCTCTCAGGCATATAATTGCAGAGAATATCACAACACCACCCTTTCCAGTGCAAACATCTCCATACCTCTTATCAGAATTGAACTTCTCTCGCTTTTCTCCTTGACATACCTAATAACTACAGGAAACAATTTATCTTCTCACAGACGACAGGTGAAACAACACCGCCTGCCTCACCTCTCGCATTCTGACTGTAGAGAGAAACTGTCACTCATTGGATCCCACCAAGAGAAACAACATACTCATCCATCAAGGACACCGTCAGTGGGTTAGCACATACCTTCTAAATTAACATGAACTGATGACTTTGCGCACCCCTGGGTGTCCTAAGAAAAACAGAGGGTGTATTCTCTAAAAATACATTGTAATTTACTCAAGTTGACTTACTTTCACATCAGTAACTTTCACATTCGCAAGAGTTTCTTTTTTTTCCATTTAAACAGAGTATTCTTGCAATTTGAGCACGAAGTTTTTTCTTCCCCTGGAGCAAGATTTTGAGCTTAACATTTCCCCACCAACACTTACATTTCAGGTTAAGTATAAATTAATTACTCTAGGTAAACAGTTTTGAGGTGCCATAGTAAAATTATTTTTTGGAACTGCATGACCTTTTTCTGGATAAGTTATATCAGAGGGCAGAGGTGGATAGAGACCGATCCCACGGTCGCATTGCACCGGAAGCCAGGGTCGGAAGCTATCGCCTTGGGCTAATTTTAGAATTTTGGGATCGATGTTAACAGAGCCGATATTCCGACCAATAGACGGGAGTGGCAAATTCTGGAAAGTAATAAAATGATTGACCAATGTAAAAAAGTCAGTACATGCATGAATTTTTTTTTGGTTTTGGGGAATTCTGCTGGCTAAGTCTCAGGTTGGAAATTTAGAAACCCATGCACTCATTGTCCAGGCCACAGACCCAATGTTTACTTTCATTTTCACTTCACAAAATCATCGATGAACATGTCACCACCAAGAATTACATTTACAGTTTAGTAAAAATGAGATTAAGCTATGTTAAATAGTGTTTAGAGGTGCCATAGTATAAATTATTTTGGAAATGCCTATGACCTTTTTGGTAAGATCTAAGAGGGCAGCGGGGGGGATAGAGACCGATCCCACGTCGCATTGCCACCGAGCCAGGGTCGGAAAGCTATCGCCTTCGGGCTATTTTTAGAAGTTTTAGGGATCGATGGTTAGCAGAGCCGGAGTATTCGGCAAGACGTGGAAGGTGCAGGACGAATTTTTTTTTTTTTTTGTGAAGTATAAAATGATTACCATGTTAAAAAGTCAGTTACAGCATGAATGTGTTTTGTTTGGGGAATTCTGCTGGCTAAGTCTCGGGTTGGAAATTACGAAACCCAATGCAACTCATGCCAGGCCACAGACCCAATGTTTTAATTCATTTTCACTTCACAAAATCCTCGATGTACTATGAATATTAATCGACAGAAAAACGCCATACTAACCTATTGTCAGACAAATCCCACCAAATTTCATCAGGATTATTGCAAAACAGGGCATGAGAATGAACTTCAAGAAAAAAACTGAAAGCGGAAAAAAAAAAAACTGAAAAACGCGTGAAATCCAGCCGAAATACCCAGAATGGGGCTGAAAATAAATCCAAACGCGTAAATTCGGGGCCAAAAAAAAAAACTGAATTCAGTTTTAAATGAAGATTCTCATGCATGAAAATAAATGCTTAAAGATGTCAAATATTCCCTGAATTCCTTCGATCTTATTGAGCGGATCAATATAAACAAACAGCTTGTCAACTCGTCGGTCCACCCTCATGCGAGATGGGTGTAAAGTAATGAACTTTGCCTTTGATTACAAGGGATTTCTTCTGTCATTTCTCCCATAGAAACACACGACTTAAGGGAAAAAAATAGCATGACGACAACTGGAATATATCACGGACTTAGAAAAAGGTCAAATATCTTAAGTCAGACCTCATTCATTGAAATTATGGCTGTTAAAGTCGAGCCGTTTGTGTTGGCGCCCAATAGGGACTTCGACCGAGAATGCGAAATTTTATTGCGCAAATAGCCGAAGGGCAGATAGGAAGGGACTCCTATCACCTCTGATCAGAGGGGGGTTTTGTAATTGGAGGGGGGGGGTTTTTTTTCACCCCAAAATGCCACAGTTTGGGAAAATTACCTCAGTATGGTCATTCTATACTTATATTTAACCACATAAATCAGAGTTTTACACTCTTTTAGCCCATGAAGTGCTAGTACTGAAGGAAATTTTTATCATGATTATGAAAATCTTTGTGGTTCTTAAACTCATTGCTGCTATCCTTAAGTACGACAGTTTTTAGATAAGTACAGCATAGAACCATGGCAGTCAGTGCATTATGGGATTTATTCAAAACCTACTTGAAATCATACAGAGCACAGCATGGATTTTTCCTTCTCCACTTTTTAACCTCACCACTTTTTCTTTATCCACTTTGCATTCATTTTCCCCATCTCATTACAATTTTCCAGAGCGGTGCGCCCTGCTCCCCCACCTTGTGCAACCCTGAATCATCTTTCTTAAGTAGGATTATTGTTGTATCACTATAGATTAGCTACGTAATTCCTATAGACTATGTGACAATTGTGACAATTTCCAGACTCCAATACAACCTGCAAAACTAACACATGGTTTCCAAACAGCAACTTAGTAAAGACTCCAAAGTCAGTCACTGGAATGTCTGGGAATACAAGAAAGTGACAGTGGACTTTCGTGCCTACTCATACTCGGGAGTGGGTCAAACACCAGGCTGGGCACCATAAGACGCTGTCGTAATTACCAATGCACACACGGACTTGTGACGTGCATTGCCTACTTTAGTCTAGTGACATGCTCATCACATATCACTGTGCAATTTGTGGGTGCTTGGGGTGCGAGGATTTCCCTTTAAAGAGATCGATGAAGAGGCTGGAAACTGTTGCAATGTGGGATGGACTTCACATAACACCCTAGGGCATCCGATTCAAATGATCTTGGGGGAACAAAATCCCCACATCGTCCCATTGTGTAAACCTACTCCAACAAGTGCTAAATGGACCCGCATCTGGGTGAAGTGTGCAAATGTAGTCCAAATTTAGGCTAAAGTGGCACAATTTCCTCGACAATTCGTGACATAAATGCAATGCATATTATTTGATGTTGACTACCTTTTGAGACTCAAAAGTATTCACCAACAAATATTCCATGGTTCAAATATAGCAGGGCTTAAAATACATGAGGGCTAGAAGAGCAAGATAAAGCATTCGTTTTCACAAAATAGCCCCAGTGAGAAATTTTGGTCCCCATGGAAATAACTAGACGGCTACTTTTTGCAAAATTTGATCAAAAAAAGAATAAAAACCTAAAAAATTAAAATTTTAATCCTTAAAATTTAGAGTATAAACTGGTTCAAAACACTTAAGTTTTACATAAAACACTTTTCACAAATCACAAAAACTTTTTTAAAGAAATTTACCCAAAAATGCAAAGCTTAACTTAGGCAAGTGGTAAATAAATTATTAGTTCTCATCCTAACTTTTTTCCAAAAGACGGCAAGTAAACTTGCGCAATCCCCCTGGCAAGATTGGCAGTATACACAAGTGGTTAGTTGGCACAGTTGACCTTGACCTGAGTTGTGACCCTTGACCTCAGACCACATCGGAAGGAACCCTGATTTGCACCTTGGACCCAAGTTAGGTTGTAATCGGACTTCAACTTTTCAAAAGAAGACCAGGAAAAAACAAAAAACTAACCAAACTGGAAACCTGACCTCGTTGACCTTTGACCTTGGTCCATGACCTTGGACATCATCCACATATGAAGAACCCCTCTTATTGCACCTTCACCCCCAAGTTGTTTAAATCGGACTTAAATGTTCGAAGGAGAGCGAAAAAAACGAAACCTAAACAAACGGAACATACATACACATACACACACATACGGACATGCACAACCTCGCAATATCCCCCTCTGCTTTTCCAAGCAGGGGGATAATAAAAAGGAGGTGTGGGCACTTTTCTTTGCCTTTTACCAGAACAACAAGTTCTTCCCCAAAGACGATAGATCTAGAGACTAGTCAAGTGTCTTTCGGCAAGACTTCCATAATGTACCGCGTCAACACAGCAAATATATAGGTAGGGAAATACCTCAAACAAGACTAGAAAATGTTACTGACAAGCGAAAATCAATTCAAAATGTTTGTCTTTTTGTTTATGGTTGTAATTTTTTAAAAAATTTTATAAAAAAACTTTTTGATGCGGCAGTAGTAAAAAACAGTTGCAGGCGGAGATGAGCAACAATTAATTTATTTTATTGGTCAAAATAACCAGATCAAAGATTGCCCTCAATTTCTCAATAATCAGTCAGAAGACACTGTGCATGTAAAAGCGTTAAGGTTTCAAACCACTAAATACGGCTCCAATTCGTTCTTGTACAAAAGGCGAGATAAAATGGTCATTTTCTCCTCAATGGAACATATCAGACTTAAAAGCTAAACATTCTGCTTGAGATCATCATATCTCCTACCCAATCAATCATGAACTTAGGGTAGTTATCCCCAAAATTTTCGCGCTACTGGACCGTGAAGACTAGCATGAACGTGGACCCTGGAGGGTCACAGCACTTTTGCAGGTCAGGTGTTCCCGTAAGAATACGGTTTGTTAAAATTGGTTCGTCGGATCAAAATAACATATAAATGACAACATTGTTTTGATATTCTTAGAGATTTATACTTATATTGAATAGCAACCATGATTTGCAACCCAGATCTCGCCATTTCTCTCAGTTTTAGGTTATACTAGGCGGGGCACCAAAAACCCCTCATTTGCAGTGGGGGCTGGAATTACCGTTTCTCATGTTATTTACTGGTGTGAATCCTACGGCTGGGTTGCAAGGTGACACATAATTGCTCGAGGGGTTCAAGATGAAAGCGCAGAGCCAGTGAAGCGAGAATATTTTGGGGATTTTTTTTCCCCACTAACAAAGAACACAACATACCACATTATCTCACCAAGGAACTTCCTTCAGTTCACCTCATGTCACTCCCCCCCCTTCCACACATCATTGCATTCAACCATCAACTAAATCAAGTCCGTTTATACCCAAACACCAAAGACGATAAACCCAAATATCCCTTGGGAGACTAGTAAGGGCCAGTTGCTGCATAATTTCTTCCTCAGCAGGGGTGGGGGTAACAGTTACTCAACAACATGCAAAGGTTAAGCAAGTCAATGACAGCAAGATAGCAACAAGGAATGTGCTGGTGTATTATGAGTCTGATAGATGGCTGAATGTGGGGCGGTCAATGTAGATAAGGTTACATGACAAGTGAAATGGAAACATCATCTCTTACCCTTTAATTGGAAAGTCTAAGGAGGTTAGTGATTGCTGTTGTTGTTTCAATTCTTCGTACACATTAAACAAGCAATGGCTTCACAAGCTGCAAAGTAGTTTCATTCGAGCAACACAAAAGTTGCTCTAATGTTTTAAAAAATATCGAAATATTATTGTAAATATGCAAACAAATTTAGGGTGGGGTGACCCGAGATCGACGCCAGTCCCCCAACTTACTTAGTAAAACTGAGATTTTGTATCAGAAGAAAGTTCATATTCTTCCATTACCCAAGTGAAATTGACACCCAGAAAATATTTGTCTTTTGATGATGAACAAAAACATCTCCAAAATGGGTATACCACATTATTTATTATTACACACTAGCCTATGGGCCAATGTAGTACACATTTTGTGTTTTTTCTATACTATCCTCTGGTGCAGGCGATTTAAACTCAAAATTTGTAAAAGAGTTTTGGTTGTATGCTTTCATGTAAAGAGAAAAAAAAAATGAAAAATTGGGACCATGACCGGTGGCCAACTTAAAGTAACAAGATAAGCAATGTTTGATGGAGGGCATTGTATTTAGTCATTGTATGACTGCCAACATATGTAAGGTGGATTTATACATATTTCTAGATTCACTCAAAATCACTCAAGTTGACAACATAACTTTATCGATCACAGATAAAAGAAAATTAAACCTAACCATTTTCTACAACAAAATGCTGGCAAGCTTTTTTCATGCACCATTAAAAACTTTACTCCTGATCAGCTGGTGCCCTCATGACCTGATTTGGCTCTTCATAGGAGACATCCAGCAAAAAATATTCACTTTTTTCAATTACCAAATGACCTTGACTTACCATTCTTGGTTTTTACGGCAGCGAGCCTCAAATAGCCTTTCTGGTACAAGTGTAGATGGTTAATTAGAAGTTGTGCCTCTAGCAGTCTGAGGCAGCTTATGAGCCAGGGAAATAGTGGCAAGCCTACATCCAGACTCTAAGCTAAGGTCTTATGGCAATTACTCTGGGTTGGATATCACTGGTGGACTTGTAAGGTCACTTACGGAGCCATGGAGCTCCATGGGTGATGATATAGCCTCTAGACCTTCATCAGAGCTAGCTGCAATATTTGTGTTCTTGTAATCTCTAATGAGATTTGTTCACTATAAGTGGTTAATTTGGGCTTGCACAGTTAAAACCTATTTCCACATCACTTTCACAGGGGTTACATACAAAGGTCATGATAAAATGGGTAGAAAATAGTTTACCATTTTGTTTTTTTTTTGCAATGACGTTAGATGCCTCAAAAAATACACTGCAAGTCAAAAACATCACGTTTAGTAAAGGTGGCTAGAAAGCTAACATGCTTAATCATTTGAAAGCTTGAAAATTTTTAGAAAATGGATTAAAATAGCAAATCACCTATGGTATGTGTTCTTCCAGTCAGCTCTCATATAATCACAGTTTTTTCCAACTCAAAACATGGGCATATCCAGGGGGTGCAGGGGAGACAAACGCATCATGGCTTGCACCCAGGGGTTCCTACCATGAATTATGAATTCGTTAGCTAGCTGAAATATAAGTTTACATGACACCCCCAAAATGGCAGAAATAATGTCAAATTTGCCGTTGAAAGTGAAAAAAGGAGATTTTTAGACCTCATCAGGGGATCTGCCCTGAACCCGCAGGGCCTTAAGTGGCTCCCCTGGACCCATGCCGCATGGGGCGAGAGAATATCCAGGATCATACACCCAATTCAACTCAAATCAGCTTTAGAGCTCTTACAAATAGCTCCAGACCTTGTTGATGCTCAAACCATTCAAGCATGGACAGGTTTACAAAGGAAAAAAAGTGTTTCTTGTTCACATGAACCATTTTCCTGAGTCAAAAAGCATATGAATATGTGTGATGAAGTCATAACCCAAAAGTATGAAAATACGGGAGGACCTATGAAATAATCTAACGATAGACTTATCATAGAGAACAAGCAACCGCAAAGAAAGTCTGAGCACATAACATGGCATTCAACGTGTCAGGCATTTGTTATATCAAAGCACAGGTCCGTGCTTGCTAACAAGACTAAAGACCAAAGTTTCCCATTTTCTAAAGTGGTGATTCCATGTTCTTTTCATTCCAGATTCTAATTAAAGCCAATAATTTAATGCAATTCTACGGGACAACATTTCAATTCTTTAATAAAAACACAAACAACAATGTATTTAATCTAGAAACACAAAATAAGCACTTGGAAAATGATTGGAAGTATGCCGAATGAAGGAGATATGCGTGAAATTGGTGATAATGAATCCTACGTAATTTTGGTCCAGAGAACTGATGGAACATTAGAGGATTTTAAAGCAATATGAGACTAAAATTTGTGGTAGGATGAATTTGTATAATTATTTTGGCAAAAAAAGTTACAAACTAGAAAAATCCTTTTTTAGAATTGGGTCTCCAAATCTGTGTTCTAAACTCAGAATTTTTTTTGAAAATTCTGTTTTTTGTCTTGATCTTTAAACAGGGCAATTAAATTCAAGGGTGAAAATTGAAGCAGGAAATTGAGAAGGCCACCCAAAAGAATGTGTTTAAGGTGAAAATGCATGTTGCATGCAAAAACACTGGGATTAGCCTGTAAAATTTAGCACAGGAAGGCAGCTTTGATCACAGTTAAGAGCAGGTCAGTCCCAACAGCATAGGAGTTGGGGTAGGGGCGGCATAGCACGAAAGGGGGGGGCGGGGCCGGGGAGCACAAGCCCCAACCGCGATGTTCTGTTGGTACATACGGTCATTAGTACATTGTATAAAAGCTGTTGATTCGAGGTGGCGTGCATGAATATGAATATACGAACCCCCACTGGTCAATATTATTACTACTACTGTCTTGGCAGCTGTCTGGTGACATTGATGTCCGTCCCCCTTCAGACTTTGAAAGCGACGGTAACCACCACAAAATAAATCGAGGGGACCAATCCGCCGCCCGCGAGTGCAGCGAAGCCCCCCAAAAAAAATGATTTGTCGGTCAATAAAATGTAAGCGGTATATCATTCCAACCAAGTATGTTGTTTTTACTCCACCTCTCATCTCCGTCAACAAATATCCTCCGCGATAAGCCACTGAGTGGAGCCAGACCCGGCCCCTAAGTTATCCCTACTCTTCAGACTTTCATTACATACTAAGCATAAGGGCATTTTGCATTTGGCCGGAGTCCCCGTCTACACCAATCAACAGAGCCATCTTCTTTAATTGACAGGAGATGCTATGTCATCACTTCAATTCTTCAAAACGTAACACGGGTAAAATAGACTGTAGCCATTTGCATAAAATCAGCGGGTCTTGTAAACACGGAATCGCCTAAATCGCCTTACCTTATCTGAATTCTCCCTACCCTCATTTATGGAATTGCTTCACTGGCGCGAAAGAAAAACAGGTCCCTATGGTAAGTAAAAATAATCCTCCCATACACGCAGGATAACTTTGTGGTGCTGAATATGAGGACTGCACAGATTATTACACATGCGGAATGTTGTATGTTTTCTTATTGATAACAAGTGATTTAGTAATTCTACGTAAATCAACAAAAGATAAAAATAGCGCCAGTGAGCTAGACCATTAATGAGACCGCGAATCAAATTAGTAGTATGACTGAGTCTGATCACTCAGTCTCTACCAAATTCCACTTCAATGCAAAAATTGTTGGCGCCGTGACGTCATTGGACACCCCTACATCAATGAGGAATAAGTTGTTAACGGACTAAAGCCGGATGGAATTAGAAAAACGGTAGCCGTATTGGGAATGGTATGTGGTTAACTGTCGAACTAAGACATCACTGGTGGTGGCGAAACCAGACATTGCCAATTATGCTTTGTATGCTGTGTATATTTTTTGTATTGCCTTTACCGGCATCTTGACATGAGAACGGTATGAACACTTAACAGGCTGTCTCGACCCCTATCTGCCTCGACCCCTCATCTGCCTCAAATTGATCGCCAATTACCCGCGGTAAATAGGCTCACACCGCCCTTTCATCCCACCATTCATAAAATTTTCTGTGCAGAGGACTAATCAAGCAATCACTGAGGATGAATCTGTGCAGGATGGGACCGAGACTAATGAATTGAGATTTTCTGCACAGAATTGAAGTTAGGAGAATTCGTTTGTTTGATCAAACATACGTCACGAGATTTTGCTCTGCTAAAGTTCACAAAATTCAACCAGAATTTAAAGTTGTAATTTTAAAATTTTGAATTCAAAAGAGGTGTTTCTTAGTTAATGTTGGTTCTACACGATTGCCAATATTCTGTGATGAATACACAAACACAGGGAAAATTGAGGCGAAGTAGGCGATTTAGGCGATTCCGGGTTTTACAAACGCCGTAAAATCAGCCCCAGCTATGATGCATTTGAGCCATTTATCTTCAAGACATTTCCATCCGTCTTTCTTTCCCACACCACATAGTCTCATATACCACACCCAATGTCTGAAACTTAATATTCCACCATACACTACACGCAAGGAGGGGAACCTCTCAACTTGCCCCTCCATCCATATAAGAGTCCCAGTATTGATACCTAGAATACATGTAGGTCAAAGGTCTCAGGATACAATCTAGAGTTGCAAGAACTGTGCTGGCTCTTGTGATATATAATGCTATCCAGGGCCTTGCCTAGACGATGTCTTATTGCCTTGCACATGTACATTCACCCAAAATTGGGAGATGTGTGTGCGCAAAGTTTTACGTTTTTCCCTGTTAGCTAAGCCGTGTGATATCAAGTTGCGAGACTGAATGTACGAAAGTGTACCAAATTAGGAACAGCAGCCTAGTCAATACGGAAAGATCCTGGGTTTATGATGTAATCTATTCTGGTTTTAAAATTGAGCTTCTTTCTCAAGTTCGAAAGTAATAAATAACCTAAAGCGCTTATTATGAATGGGATGCAATATGAATTCACCAAAGATGTAGGTGGACACATGATATTTTATCATGAAGTTTTATAGCGGTCCATCCAATTTTCAGAACAAAAAATCTTAAACCTTTATGTAATTGATCATTTTAAAATGGAGGAAAATTAGAGACACCTTTCTTTTTGCCTTCACCAGGAACTAGGGTTTGTCACCGAATATCTGAGTGCCAGGTGTTTTTAAACCTCAGTATTTTCAGTCAAGTTCTGGTCGGAAAAGCGCCATTTAATCCAAGGGCTGGTTAGCAAGTAAAAATAAATTATTTATTTCTCGTCCAAACATTTTTCATAAAGGAGGATGCGGGGCACTTTCCAAAATAAGTTTTCGCCAACAGATGATATATCTAGTCTTTCGGCAAAGGACTTCCAAGTGCCCCACGCCCCAACTCACGCAAAAGATAGGTTATAAGTATGGAACGAACAGCTGCAAAGGGACACTCAAAAAGGAGTTTTTTGTAAAAAAAAAATACATCGATCCTCGGACTCAAATTTTCAAATGAAGGTCACTTTACATTTTCAGGCTTATCTTGCAACTTGACCCTTCACATGACCTTGACCTGGGTATGTGACCTTTGACCTTGGTATGTGAACCTGACCTCATCAACAAATGAGGAGGCCCATGTTGCACCTGATTCAAGTGTGATACCTGCCAAATTCACCATAAAGCAAAATTAACCACAGGACAGGCTAATTCTGGGTACTTAATAATATTACGATGATCGCTACCCTTTAATTTATTCTGTGTGCATGGGCCTATTTGTGAGACTTGCGTTCATGTTTGGACCATAAATTCACATTTACATTCATGACTGTTTATTATGTGATATTTCACTCACTTCAAGAATCGTCAACAACGTTATAACATTCAGCTATCTGGAAAAATTTTGACATTAGATTGAATAGTACACACATCAAAAAACCATCACGTATCTAAAAATTACTTTTGGATCAGGTAAGATAAAACTTGCTTTAGGATTACACGAGATCAGCAGATTGCATAGTGTCACCGGATGTATGGTCTTTTACTTTTGTCCTTGCAATGTGATCTTTGACCTTCATTAATATTACATCTATAACCAAGGTTTGGTTGCAATCAGATTTAAGTTGACTGGCACCAAATTTTTACGTAATTTTGAGGGTTTAGTGGAGAAAGGCCCCATCTGCTGCCAGGTGCTAGGTTTGGCAGGTTTATCACACTTAATAAGAACACAAATGCATGACAAAATGGCCGTATTGTAGATGGGGTCTTCTTGCACCTAAACCCTGGATTTGTAGTCAGTATAGTTCATCCCATTCCTCTTCTATATTCATTGTGTATTTAAAACTGTCCAAGAAAGAAGACTACTTTAACAGACAGTAGCTAGCAAGTTTGCTAATAAACACTTTGGATTCCAAACCGTCTCAGACTTTTTCACATGATGAATGGTACCACGTGTGCACAAAATTAGCCCACACCAAAAGAACTGCCATGATTAAATGCTACCACATTTGTAAATATGTCAATAATTATTTCATTTTCTATTTCTGATATCATTGAAAACTATTAGTCAGAAACCATTTTTTAATATACCAGGATAAAACATTTATTCATAAAATTTGGTTATGAATATATTATTTTTTTTCAGCTAGAAAGCACAGCTGTATAGGTACTACAGTCATAACAGCTCACTTTAAAAGGGGTACTACCTGATCTTTTAGCTGGAATCCACCACTACACCATTAAACCTGAGATGTTGGTATTATTAGAAACAACCTATTTTTCTCACCACCACAAAATATGTTAAGGCGCGGATCTAGGGAGGGGGTGGGGCGGGGGCGCGCGCCTACCGGTTAATTCTGCAAAATCTTGCAAAATAAGACCCATTTGGACAAGTTTCAGCCTTCCGACCCAGTTGTTACCAGAAAAATATTGCTCAGGCTATGGCTGTGGTAATACAAACCAATTACCTAGAGCATTTGAATGAAATTGAAGGCTAGGCCTTTTTTAAGGGTTACACGACTTGTTATACCTCATACAGCACAGATTTGGTGATCCGATCAGATTCACAATGTCATTGGTTCCTAGGATGTGGAAACACGTTTCCACTAAGATTAGAGAGGCACTATCAGCAGTGTCTTTAATATGTAATCGTATGCATTATCAATTGAATTAGCGAAGTGCCCAGAGGGTTAATTGCTGGAATTCCAGACAAAATCCAACATATGTTAATTTCAAAATTTCATGTGAATCTGACAGACCATTTTAACAGGGAGCAGTAAATTATGGATTACAATAGCCCATAAATCAGTGTAGAATTTCCAGGCAATGATTAACAGCACAATTTCATCTTGCAGCACTTAATAGAAGCAGCTTCAGACCAAATATTTAAGACGAGATGAGAAAATAACACTACTATACAATAGTTCGATCATACCAAAAATGTCGGGTTTGTGGGGTTGGAATGTGTGGAGTCAAGGCCAATGGCCATAGCTAACCGGGGGATAAAGGGGGCAGAAAAAAAGAGGTAAAAGTGTTGAATTTGTAAATAAATACTTTTAATTGAATTTTTAATAAAAATCAGGCTAATTTTGTATGAAAAATCATGCAAAATTAGCGTTTCTTACCCTATTTATCCTCCGATAGGCGAACACTTTTTAAAATTTATTTGTGTGATATTCACATTACTTTATATTAAAGGTGGGTTACCCGATCCACAACCTTGTTTCCCAACTTACGCCAAAAATTGAGATTTTGGTATCAGAAGTGAAGTTAGGCCCAGAAAATACTTCTTTTTGTGGTCAACAACATTTAATTAAAAACACGTTCTATGGGGTCATTTATTAAACATATTTGCTTCCCTGATATCCAAAGGCTGGACTGATTTTAAATAAAACTGATTTTAACTAATCAAATTTGTTTATCAGATAACTTCCATGGATGGAGAAAACATGAAAAAAAACGGCACCCGCAATTTAAGCACCATACAGCCCACATATTAAAGGAAAAAAGACTGAGATTTGCCGATGAGGGTGCACTCAATTTTTAAAAAATTCAGTTTTTTGGAATATACATAATGCTGTGTCCATTATACTGATCACTGTGGAAATAAACTAAGATTCAAATGGAAGTCCTTCATGTAGAAACTCACAAAATCTCAAACCCAACTTGGTTTATAAATTCCGGATCTGGAATTTGATTATTTCACAGTATCCTATGGCACTGTTACACTGTTTGCATAAATGTTTTGCTGCATGAAAACAAAAAATCTGATTCATCTCTAACTTTGGAATTAAGCATTTAGGTGGGCTATTTTTTATTACTACACAAAAATTATATTTTGAAATCTTGCGTCAGCTTTAAAGGTCCAGAACAGTTTTATGTGGACAAATGCGGGTCATATCGACTACAGATATTCGGTGATGTTAATTTTTTCAGTGGGTAATTTTGTAAATGGACCCAACACCGGTTTACATGGGTTATAATTTCTAATAGCAACGCTGACTCATGGGACATTTCAACTAATCCTGAAAATTAACTCTGACCGCATTAAAGTGATTATTCCCACCTGTGGATCAGATTACAAACTTTAATGTGTAGTCGTATACGGTCATTGCCAATTCCTTTCATGCGCTTGTGTCTATATCATATTGTCTTATATGTTCAGTGATTAATGGATTAATATCAATATGACTTTCATTTCTAGAGGTCACAAATTGTTTTCATCAGGTTAATAATCAGTCGTCATACTAACATTTTATGATATTAGTGTCCTGTGGTACAACAGCAATGCAGTTATCTCCAGATTTTAAGGAAGTGGTCAAAAATGTGGTATATGAAAAAAGCTATTTTTCCCCCATTTACACCTGGAAATCTTAGGCCTAAAAAGTGTTTGGTTTGGAGGTTATGATGCGCAAAAAAAAGGTGCCTCATTTTGGTCGACAATATTAATTTACAGAGTATTCTATTGGGATTGCAAAATCATGTAATTTTTTTCAATATAAAAAAAGATGAAATATTGGATGAAACTTTACAATTGGTTATGGGGTCCAAAGGTCATTCAATTACGATCAAAAAGTTATATATTAAATCAGGGTTTCTCTTTAACTAAAATGAGTCCATTTTAATGGCCTAAGAAAAATACCTCTGTAAGTGATTGGATAGATGGTAAATGATGAATTGATGTTTATTTCCTTATATTTTCATGAATACATCTGAAAAATGTTGCTGAAGTGTTTTCTGGCCAATAAGCAGTATTGGTTTATGTGCTGGGACACATTAAAATAATTTTGCTCAAATTTTAAAAAAGAAGAGAAATTGATTTAAAATATACGCAGTTACATTGTGGCCGAAATTCCTTGCAATTTTTGGGCACTCTGTTTCATATACGAAAGAGAGGATGGAAATTTTGCAGTGCTCTTTTGTCAAAGCCTATTGGCTCTATTTATCTTTCCTTCTCTTCAGCGATTGGTAAGTATGAAAAAAAATAATATTTAAACTTCTGTCAGTTTGGTGAATGACCCTTTCCTGGCAACCTATTTATAACCTCATCCTGAAATTTGTCCCTGAACTGAAGTAGTCCTTTGGAATACATTTACTAAAAATAAAGATTCCTGTGGCTTCACAAAGTCTTCTTCCATGATCAAAACTAAACCAATTACACAGATGCAAATTAAGATTGGCCCCACAACGTGGGTTTATTACAGTTTATATAAAATTATGCAAATAGGCTCATTAATATTCATAACCTGCTCAAAAAGCCCAGAGAAAATGACTGGTCATGTTCTTACCCACGTGCCATGTTAGAAGTTCATTGAGTAGGCCGACTTGCTTAGCGAGGTCTGTAGAGTGCATTGATGCTTTTTCTTAAATAATGCAAATGAGCTCATTAATTACTCATAACTGTCCAAAAGGTTTATAGAGCACATGACATATGATGTTCTTATCACTTGTGCCAAGTTAAAAGTTCATTGAGTAATAGAGTACGTAATCAGTTTAGTCGGTTAGAGTGGATTATGGCTTTTGCTGCCCATCCACCCTGTGCCCATCCGCCCACCCACACGCCCATTTTCTGCGGTCTACTAACATAAGCCCACACAAACACATTGTAGGCCAAAAAAAACACAAAAGACAGATTCAATTTTGCACCTGCACACCCCAATTTATAGTTGCCAAATTACCATGTGTACAATAGAGGAAAAAGTCGAATTGAATTTGACAGTAGTTTTGAATAAGACTGCGGATTATCATAAATTAATTCGAGTATTATGTGTGTACACTGAAAGCGGATTTGAATAGTTTCGAAAATTGATTGCGGTCTGTTGACGCCCTCATATATAGGGAAGTTTGGACTTACGGGTAAACGAAGATTTTGCGCGTTCTTCAACATGGCGGCCCACGATGATGAGCCGAATCACTACCACCGACCTCCCGGACCGACACTAAATTCGGGTTGCTCTCGGGGACTGTGCCTTGGATTTCGGTGAAAGTGAAATGTGAAATTAGGCCTAATATTATCAAAAACTAACGCAAACTTCAGGGGCGGATCAGATTTGAAAATGTCAAAATACCAGGGGGGGGGGGGGATGAAAGGGCTGGAACTGGTTCAACTAGCCTAAAAAAATGGCCCTGGCTGATTTTGCAAGAATTTGCAGAAATTTAACGGGGGACGCTAAATTCGGGTTGCTCTCGGGGACTGTGATTGGATTTCGGTGAAATTAGGCCTAAAATTATCAAACTAACGAAACTCACTGCGGATCCAGGATTTGAAAAATGTCAAAATTACAAGGGGGGGGGCTGAAAGGCTGGAACTGGTTCAAATAGCTAAAATGGGCTGATTTTGCAATGAATTTGCCTGAATTCCGGGGACCTAAATTCGGTTGCTCTCGGACTGTATTGGATTTTCCGTGAAATTAGGCCTAAATATTATCAAAACAACGCAAACTCAATGGCGGATCCAGGATTGAAACTTTCAAATAACCGGGGGGGGGGGGCTGAAAGACTAAACTTGTATAATGAATCTTATGTAAATAATGCACATAAAAAAAATAAAAGAATTTTCAAAATTACCTTGGGGGGGGGGGCGCCCCCTCCGCCCCTCCTTTGTATGCGCGCCTGATTAACTAGACAGGAAACGAAGGCAACAATTCTGAAGTCCGAATCTTTGAAACTACCGTGCTACCTTAATGCTCAGTCACGAAGTTGTTTAAAGCCCTGGTACAATGTCGTTGCATTTGCTTGTGATCAGCTGGAATGTACCTACGAGGGGTTACTTTTTCGGCCATCAGACATGAAATCGATTACTTGTTTCGTTTACACTGCACAAATTCGAATTCAATGACGACTTATTCGAATGCCTCAAAATTAAGTTGCTAAAGCAACTTAAAGAATTCGCCTTTTGGAATTCGTATCGATACGACGCACATGTTTACAGTTCAGGAAAAAGTGAATCGATGACGACTCAATCGAATTCACTTGGGGACTTTGAGCCGCAGTGTAAACGGGCTAAAATCTTTTACTTGATCTATCCCACATCAGATATGCCATGGTCCAGGTGCCCACTTATGTCCCAAAAAGGCTGTCTTCTTCCTCCCTCTTCAAAACCCTCTAAAATACTCCCTGTAAAAATAAGCTTCCGTCTCAGACAAAATCAATGCAGAATGCCCAGAAGAAAAAAAAAAAAAAAAACCCCTGTCACTATGAGTGCACTCTCATGTTTTATTAAGCAAGTTTTAACATTCAACAATCTCCATAGGGAGTTTCAAATTTGTAAGAGAAATCAGCCCTAACGCTGAAGAACCAAACTAATTACGTGCTACAGTCTCAACTCCCATGTCGGGATTGGGTTTCAAAATAACATGGAAAATTAAAAATCCGTGCTCCCCAAGCCTCAACACCAATTAGTCGTCTTATCATCAGCCCCTTCTCCATTCACTTCTAAAATAAAACATGCTCTTTCGCACTCAATGTAGTCATATTCCATGGCTAATCGCAAGTTCAGAAACTTGCATAGACAATGTGTGTACAGTGGTCAATTTGCCATCTAAAGATGTGTGTTAGCTACAACACCCTGGGTTCCATTTGTAAACACTGCAAATACCTGATACTACAGACTTTCACTTTTGAAAAAAGTTAGATTTTTTTTCAAATCTTCCTTTCAATGATTTATCAGTCTGATGAACTATTTGTATCTTAGGCCTGTATCCGGATATGCCACTCTATTACCCATATCAATATGAAGTTTGGGTCAGGCAAATTTTGTGTTTTTTTCTGTTTTTTTTTTTTTGCCATTTTTCAAGCGATTTTTTTTTTAATTTCCAATTTTAGTATGTACATTTTTAGATGTGTTGGGGAATTGTCTGTTTAACTTGTCATTTTGGTATAATCCCTCCCCCCATCTCACTAGTGGGCAATTTTGTTTTATAGTGGCCCCACAGCCAGTCAGGTCAGGTTTTTTTGAAGGCTACTAGTATCCGGGTAACCAGTACTACCTGTCCCAGCACTGGGTTGTAAGCAGAGTAGCTTACCCTGGTAAAACTAAAGAGAAGATCTACCTACAAGGGCGTCAGCTCTGGAGAGCCAATGGTGGCCTGGCCATCCAGCACATTGACGTCAGGAAGGGCATCCAGTCAAACTTTGGTTTTACTACTACTACTGCAAAATCTCACATGGGCTTAAATGTTGCCCACACCTGAATCACATCAATTTCCAAAATAATATTGCTGCAAAATTAAGTTGGGATTGGGGGAAAACACACTTAACAAGTCAACTGCTGCCTTCAGGTGAAATAAACTAAGAAACTTGAAACAGTTGGAAATTCACACTTGAAATGTTGCAACCAAATAACATTCTGCTTTTAATCTTAACAATTTTTTTTTTTTTTTTTTTTATGTCACTGTGAAAAAAAGTTAGATTTTTTTTCAAATTTTCAATTGATTTATCATGTTCTGATGAAATATTTGTATCTTAGGCCTTGTATCCGATATGCCACTCTATTACACCATATCAATATGAAGTTTGGGTCAGGCAAATTTTGTGTTTTTTTTTTGTTGCCATTTTTCAAGGCGATTTTTTTTTTTTTTTCCAATTTTTTTTTTTTTTTTTTTTTTTTTCATTAAACCAGCTTACCTAATGTTATTGATTTTCTATGGAAAAAAAATAAAACATTTTGGGTATCGATGGGTACTAATCATTCTGGGACACCCTGTATAATCCCTCCCCCCATCTCACTAGTGGGCAATTTTTTTTAGTGCCCCACAGCCAGTCAGGTCAGGTTTTTTTGAAGGCTACTAGTATCCGGGTAACCAGTACTACCTGTCCCAGCACTGGGTTGTAAGCAGAGTAGCTTACCCTGGTAAAACTAAAGAGAAGATCTACCTACAAGGGCGTCAGCTCTGGAGAGCCAATGGTGGCCTGGCCATCCAGCACATTGACGTCAGGAAGGGCATCCAGTCAAACTTTGGTTTTACTACTACTACTGCAAAATCTCACATGGGCTTAAATGTTGCCCACACCTGAATCACATCAATTTCCAAAATAATATTGCAGCAAAATTAAGTTGGGATTGGGGGAAAACACACTTAACAAGTCAACTGCTGCCTTCAGGTGAAATAAACTAAGAAACTTGAAACAGTTGGAAATTCACACTTGAAATGTTGCAACCAAATAACATTCTGCTTTTAATCTTAACAATATCATGCCTGTATTTGTGTTTTGTTTTTAAATTTGGGTAGCTTCTGTGAGTCCTCCCAGGAGGTTCTCAATTTTGGTTTGGGTAGGGATGTACCTCTAAGAGTCTGGAAGTAGGGCCCATATCCATACCAATTTTTGCCAAAAAGGGACCCATTCACTAATTTTTCAACAAATTTGAGAACATTTTGAAAAAAAAATGACCCATTTCTACACCGAAATTGGCAAGAAAAAAGGGAGTCATTCATATACAAGGCGGCTGAAAATGAGACCATGTTGTTTGCGGCATGTCCCTGTATGATCATTTGTGTTGAGTACCCTTCCCCTCCCCTTCGCAGTATAACACCACCAAAAATAGATTTATTCTTGTAATAAAACAACCAAACTTTTAAAGGTGCTTGTTCCGATCGTCTTTAAGACCCCCCCTGATTTAACCGGAAGTAGTATGAATTTTGATATCAGATGAAAGGCCGTTTTTTTCTCATTGTCATCCCGAAATTTCAGCTTTCAAATCCACTTCTTTCTCAAGATACAGATAAAAAACTACTGTTTTAGTGGTTAACCATCAAAATTAGCACGGTAGTGAATAGGGCGTTGCACTATGCATTACCTCGTCTAGCATCAAAACCGCAAGTTTGTTTCCCACGGTACTTGATGGTCAGTGTGTACATGTGTCAGGCTCTCATATCAAGTAGAGAACACGATAGACAAAAATCGGAACAAGCACCTTTAATCTCAGTTAATTAGCTAAACTTCTCCAATCTAATTTGACTACAGGCAGACTAAAACACACTTCAAAACCTATCTACTAAATACCGCAATGGTCATTAAAGTATTCTAACTTCTTAAGAAAACAAACAAAAGGGGCTTTCATCATATTCAAATTTCTTAGAGATCTATAAAAAAAAAAGAGTGTGAAGAGACTAAAGATGACGTGCACCAAAAATAGCACACAAAAGCAGCATCTGCGTTTCGATTTACATCTATGTCTAGCTGGCAGGCGCATCTTTAATGAGTTTCACACCCCGCATGCGATGACTAGGCCCGGCCTCATTACGCCACAAACTTGTGGTGTAGCACTCAAAACGTAATATTCATATCGCGTAATCGATCACCGAGACATGAGTACCGGTTTATGTTCTTAAATAACATCTCTTCATTATTACATTTGTCTCTTTTCTAAATCTACTTTCAATAGCATCTTATGAGGAAATCAGTTTGATATTGTTGTAGATACAGAATAGAGACGAACTCCTGCAGCTTTTAGGATTTAGTAGTACTTGTAGTAGATTTAGACAAGTATGAGTACTGTATATTTTCGCACACAGAATTTTTCTTGTGATTTTGAATTTTTAGTTAATTTTGTGAGTTGCTATTTTCATTGAATTCTTTCCACATATAATTAAATTAATATTACATTAATATTTTAACATTGGGGTATTTTTTGCAATTCCATGTTGATTTGCTAAATTTGCAAAAATAAATCC
>JAMKCH010024890.1:0-20586 GCA_023653785.1 Ophioderma brevispina | reverse complement strand
TACTTATTGGTTACCCCTTTTTCGGTATCAAGGAAAGAAGCAGGATCAACGCTGTTCACTAGTATCAAAATCATACGCATCGGATGCATAATAACGACTTCTCGAGGGGGGTAACCACCCTGTGTCCTTCCTTTCTAAAACTCAAGTCAATTGAAATCACCCAAATTTAAGAAAATGGCATTTTTTGGGGATTTTTACATCAGGGTAATGTATAAAAAAAAGAGATCAGTTTGGCTTATTACTCATCTATTAAGTGGGTTAAAGTTCAAAATATGCTATTGAAATTAAAGATTGCAAGGTCGGCTAACATAAAAAGTTTAAAAAAAAAATATTTCGGATTTTTTTCACCCCAAGGTCAATCTTGATGACGTCATTCATTTTTCTTCCATATGCTCTACTAAAAATTATTTTGGAAATCAGACATCAATCTTGCTCCAGTACATCCTAATACATATAAAATAAGTTAAAAAGAGGGTTAAATGGGTGCAGAGTATGTTTGTCAGAGAAAATAGCTACTTTTTTATTGCCCAAAAAAAAAAACAAGTAAAATCAGAAAAATTGAGAAAATCGCGTTAACTTTGTTGTTTTGTACATAAGTCAATGGGGAAGGAAAATATATTTAAACAATAAAAACTGAACAACGAAATAATTATTTGAGAATGAGGTGAAGATAATAACAAATATATTATCTGGGCTATCCAAATATGCAGAAAAAAATAATTGAAAAATTTACATATTTTGCTCCAAATTTGATGACGTCATCCAAAATGACGTCATCGGGGCTATGCATCCCAATATTTAAACAGGTACATCATTTTTCTGTTTACTAGCCATATAGAATTACAACATGGTCAAGTCGGAGGATCCTGGGGGGGATGCCGGTAACGGGGGACCAGCTCAGGGATATCAGCTGTTACTTAAAATCTTACAGTCGTAAGTAATTTTGCATTTCACATTATCTTATTAATTACAAATTTAAATTGTATTGGCCTTTAGGACATTTTAAATTGTTTAAAGGTACTGTAGGATATGTGTTGAAAACGCGTATCCTTCACCCAGTATATTATTAACTGTAGCATTGAGTTTACCTAATATTAAGTCAAGGCCAGGCTCTTTCAAAAAAATATTCTTACTGTTTCAGGACCACAGTATATCAGACGGGGGGGGGGGGAAACCTTCTTGTTGTTTGAATAAAGTAGGCGTACGCAAACTTGTACAGGTTTTTAAGTTTTAAGATCACAAAAGCTCAAATTTCAGAAAGACTGGGGAGTTGAAAAGAATTCAAAATAAAAAATGCTGGTACTGAACGCACGATACAGCATTACAGGCTCATTAACTATGCAGCGGTTGTCCTTCAAGGGAAGTTCCTGCTGAATCCATTGACATTCGTAATTTGACATAGTAATTACATGGCAATACCACGATGATCGTAAAACGATGAGGCCAATCGTAAACCAGTAGGTGATTAATATAAGCAGCGATGGTCTGAAGAAGAAAGCCCCTGCTGTGTTGTTTACACTATATTGGATCCAAAATAGTGATTTCAATTTCCTTTTCTATGGTATGCTGTTTCTGACATGATGAAAAACTTTTCAGTCAATATTTATAGCTTTACTCGATAAACTAAGTTTTCAATCAAAAAACAAGTTTTCACCTAAAACTAAATTTTCAATTGAGAACAGAGCTTTCAGTTAATACTACAATATTCCCGAAAAAATAATTATTAATAATATGACGAAAAAAATAGTGTAACGAAGTATGAGGATTTGGCTGCCATATATGGCCTAATTATATACCTCTTGCTGCCAAGTAGAGACCTGCACTCACCGAACCGTGGTCATACAAACCCTCATACACGCAAGAGCACGTATGTTTTGTTGACATTCTGTTTACTTTTATTTGAGAGGAGTTGCGCTACTCGAAAACAAAGACTAATTACTGGACAATAGCTTGTAACATGATCCGGCCTTTTAATTGAGAGGGAGTCGCTCATGCACGCCATAATAGCTTTGCCAATAACCCTCAATAATGGGCGTGATTGGTAGTGCTGTTGTTTATGTTAATTATTATCATATTTACAATAAACGGGATGGGTTAAGTATTCTGCCACCACACCCTTCAACATGCAGTTTATTCCCTTGAGGCTGCCGAATTCATTTGGTGGTGGCACAATACAAAATGATTTTAAACTAACCAATTTTATAAGCCATGTAGACATGTGTGTACAATACAAGGTCTTCATGGGTGAGAGTGTGAACCCACAGATCCATGTCATAAAGACCACACTAGTACTAGGCCTAAAGATCGGACCACATACCTTTAATTGGAGAATCCAACTTCAAATAATATCCCATAGTTGATTACTGGAAAGCTATAACTGGCAATATTTGTTGCTGCGGGCAGTCCACCTCTTGTGTACTATGCGCTCCGTAAGAATACTGCTTGTAAGCTCAAATGAAACACCATGTCTTTTAAAATGGGGATGTATACGGATGGAAGATATCCATCAACAAACAATAACCCCTACAACTGCGAATTGATCGATACGGGTGATTGAGTAAGAAGGCCAATTGATGACCGGTGTTTTAATTCGTGAAGTTATTTATTTTTCTAGGGTGTATTTTCTTAATTTTCACACATATTCATATTATTATTATTATTTTATATTTGAACTGGAACACGCTAAGTGTATGACGGATATTTGACTGAGCTGCGTGCATTATGTAGATAATTGCGTGTAAGCACGAGTTTATTTTATTATTACTCGTACTCACACGCAATTATCTAACATAATGCACTCAGCTTCGTCAATTATCCTTTACATAAAGCGACAATAATGTATTGCCACTTTAAAAAGGTGAATTTGATGATCATAGCACCTTATTTGTTTATGTTTCACTAGATATCCCCAAAAAAGGTTTCTTGTTCTTTCAGTTAATTCTGAATGTTCGTTGTTGTCCGTTTACGAAAAGAAAATATAAAATGGCAACATTTCTTTTAGAGTAGATCGAATATGCACTTAAGATTTGCTATGTACTATACTTATGCCAACAGTTCAGATGATATAAAATACTCAACTTGTTTGAGGTACTCTCTAAATGTAAACGAGTGAAAATTTCACTCCCCAAAAGAGTGAAACTCTTGTAAACCACTCCAAAATGAGTGTTTTGTACTTAAAAAGAGTGAATTTCCCCTCAAAAAGAGTAAAAACCACTCCAAAAAGAGTGGATTTCCACACGTTTGAAGAGTTAAAAGAAGGACAACACTTCTGAGGAGTGAAACGAAGGAAAACACGAAAACGAGTAGAAATCCACTCTTTTTGGAGTGATGTTCACTCTTTTTGAGTGGGAATTCGCTCTTTTTAAGTACAAACCACTCATTTTGGAGTGGTTTAAAAGAGTTTCACTCTTTGGGGAGTGAAATTTTCACTCGTTTATATTTAGAGAGTAAGTAGAGGGATCAAGAAATGCCCCTTTAAGTACAAAAAGCCAGAAATCTGAAAATGAGCTTGATAAAATTGTGGCACTTCACCTGTACGGTCGGGCTAATTAAGATCGGGGTTTTTAGAGGTAATTTTTTACTTAATCTAGATATGTAGATCGTTACATTTTTTGAAGGAATTTAGTTTTTTCAAACAGATCCAACCCTAACACGATATGTCTACAAAGAAAAATAAATCCCGAGAAATGCACTGCTGGTGCTTTAACCTTTTAAAATCAATTTGGGTCATTTGGGCCATTCCTGCGAAAATAAAAATGCGCTTAGAGACACTACCAGTGATGGGGGCGAAAGTGCACAAAAATGTTTAAAACTTTGAAGCGGCATTTCATGATCCTAGCACCCTCCTTTCCAAAAAAAAAATCAGATGATGCATGATGAGCTTTCGTGCTATGAAAATATTTTATCACATGAGAGCTTATTTTCAAGCAAAATTTTGTGCAAATCATTCACACAAGCAAAATTGGTATTTATTTGGCAATGATTGGTGCCAAAGTAAGCATACACATGTTATTACTGTAAAAAAAATAAGAAAGATATAAAATTAATATTGTCAGTATTTACTTACAGTAGCATCATACGTAACATAAAGTACCATTTTACACAGTAAAGCATAGGAAGGGGCCACCACCCCCTACCTTCCGACTTTGACGGGACACCCTGACCTCCCTGAAGGTGGTACCTCCAATTTGTTTTCGCTTAAATGACCGCAAAGGATGAACTTACAATTACATAAATAAAAGCCTTAGATCATATTCGTTTGCGTTTTTGTGCGACAGGGGATCATCCGTTGAATCCCGGTTAGAGTAATTCCAGGAGTCCTTTGTAATTCGCGTTCTGTGGATAAGTTGGTTGGTATATGAGGGTGCGGTTTTAGGACAGTTGTGGCAGGAGATCTAGTCTCAGTGCTCTCATCCGGGAACCTGTGAACAATAGGGCAATCGATTCAGGTTTTGACTCTCTTCAAGCAACTTTAGTTTCACGCTTTATTCCGTTGTCGTCTATGGAGCCCAGACTATGATACCTGTCGGACTATGATTACTTTCACGCCGGTGTAGAAGTAACCATTGTCCGGCGTACTCATAGTCCGGGAACAATGGTGAACAATAGGTCAATCGATTCAGTTGACTCTTTACGAAATATTAGTTTCACGCTTTATTCCGTTATCGTCTATGGAGCCCCGGACTATGGCTACTACCGGACTATATCTGCTTTCACACCGGCATGTCCAGGGGATGGCAAGCTGAAAAGTCTTCAAGTTTTTGTTTAGTGTTATCTTTTAACCAAGTGCGCTCTGAACCCAGAGACAGAGCCGAGACTGGGGGACAGTCTACCTTAAAAGAGAAAGAGAAATGTCTGTTGAACTCTCTGATTTATCTACAGAATTTATCCAGAAAAAAAAATGGGGAAAAAACTGAAAAAGGAAGAAAAACGGCAAATGTGATTATTAAATCAATTGCGTATTAGATGCAGTTTCGTCAGTGTCTGTACAAACAGAAGTCTCAAACACCGACTACAATATCTAATTTGATCCTTGGTTACTTTCGATAACTTATAACTTGTAGGGTTTTGGACACTTATTAAGTTGTTATAAATATGCAAAATGCTAATTTTGATGATTTTTCTTAGATTTCCAGGTTATTACACAATAAAATGTCCTTCGTGAATACGGCATTTTGGTTTGGTTTGTTTTCGAGATAAGGGGACAGCATTTCAAGAGCATAACGTAGCCGTCCCCTGCCTTGAGTTAGGGGGAAAATGGCCCTAGATCTAAAGAAAAATAACGCTAATTCCGTTGTTTTTTCGGTGATCGTCACCACTAGGGACGTTAGAGATAGATGAATGACTAGCACTTTTCTCAGTAAGGTCAAAGTTCAGACGTTTAGGTTTTTGTTCAAAATGGTAATCAACCAGTTTGATTTGAGCATTTAAATATAATCTGAGAAAGTACAAAATTTCAAATTAAAGAAAAGCGAATGATTATGCTTGAGCCTCGTAGAGGCATTTATTTTTGTTATCTGTGTAAGCGGGTCGAATATCACAATGGCTTATATAATGAAATGGTTTGCTTGTGATAGTTTCTTTAAAGGTGCATTTAATGATTCCAACACCTTCTGTTTTATTCATGGTTCACTAGATATCCTTGAGAAAAGCTTATTCCCAAAATTTGAGTTGATCCCGATCTTGCGGTTTTGTGTTATGAGCAAATGCGGGTTTCCCGAGGTCCCATAGACCACCGTGCTGTAATTTCTGTCCGTTTACGGACAGAAACTACAAAATTACGAATTTCTTACAGATACGACCGAATTTGCACGTAAGATTTGGTACACATGGATTACTAAGACTAACGGTTTAGATGATATAAAAATCTCAACTTTTTTTAGGTAAGTCGGGGGGACGAGGTTGTGGATCACGAAATGCCCTTTAAAGTGGTTTTAGTCAAAATTTGGATCAAAGTCGGCACCCAAAAATAACCTTTCATCAATTTCTTAGTTCTGGATAAATGTGGGACAAAAAAAAAGCAAAGGGATATCCCAAATCTCCACAGGTAAGCTTCTGTTAAAGCATTCTTTTAAATTGTGTTTTTATTTTGTTTTTGTGTGTTGTTTTGATATCCTGCATTAAAATGTATTCAAAATGACTAAATTGATATTTAGAAAGGATTCAGAGGAACAGAGAGAAACATGTCAAAAATGATAGTTTATAGAAGCCGATAGATAGATCAACTCTATACCTATATCTATACCTATATAGTTCGAATCCGGGCAGGCATAATAGGTTTTTTTCCCAACATCTTTGTCCGCTACAAGCCCATGAAAGATTACGTATGGATGTTATTACTATCAATTTATTTATTTTTTCCTGATCTCATTTGGGATGGGCGATGTTGTGTGGGACACCTTTCCCCCCCTCCCACTCATGAAAATCTTCACTGATGGAATCAACAGTCCGATCAATTTGTTTTTAGCTTTGTTTACCTTTCCAATTGGGAAATCAATTTCTGGCTAAGCTTTGGGATCCAATGTAGCCGTAATTCTAGTTTATTACTCTTTTCTATTTTCCTAGAGATTGCGTTTCTTTTTCCTATAAAGGCGGTTCTGAAGATTTCGCAAACACACCAATAAAAGCTCGTTTTCTTCTAGAGGTGCGCAACAACGTGGTCTGCCACGAGGTTCGTATCTACTGCGTCATGCTTGCGTGTCATTGCCACGCATGCAAACGCCCTCAATCAAAAACACAATATACGAATGTCGCGTCTTAAGCATCGCAAAATTCACGGTTTTTTTCAACATTATGTACATCATATCTATCTCTGTAGCATGTTCGACGATGGCAATTTTTTACTGGCCTTTTTTTTTTTTTTTTTTGTACAGGAATTTTACAAAAAACCATTACAACATATAATGGAGCTATAGCAAGCAATGTTTGACCAATGAGTACATCAACCATAATTATAACTTTACATTCTGATAAACGGAGGGCAAATTATTTCAAATGAAAGACTAATGCACAAGTTGTATTGAACATTCTAAAATTACATCCTTGTGAGTGACTTCATCAAAATGATTGCAATTTGCTCATATCAAATTATTATAAGTTTTAAACCTCACTATCATAAAAATAGGTGTTTCTATAATTTGATTACAGTCAAATCAATATAATTGTGTTGACCTTATGATGGTAATATATCTAATACTTCAAACTCAACAAACTTAGATTAGATTAACATTTTGAGTAGTAGTCTATAATTCTCTAATTTAACACAATAGTTTGACACTTTGCCCAACGTCTAATAATGTCGTAACAACTGAACACTTTAATTCAGACTACTAAATATTGTTTTAATCATTTGAGAAAATGAATAAAAAAAATAAAAAAAATAAAAAACTTTTTACTTTTAACATTTAACTTGAGTTCTGACGACGTATGATTAACAATCAGACAACTTGATATTTTCATTGTGTGTGATAAAATAGTGCAATAAGCTAGTCAACTTTGAGTAAATGTAGTAACCTTATGAGTAATTACTATTCAAACCCTTTGAAGCTAAATCCAGGTTTGTAATTTGAAACAAGGTTTTCTCTCACCCTCTCTCTCTCTCAAAGGTTAAATAATTAGAATTTTTCTAGATAAACAAGGTTTCTTTAGTTTTCGCCTGAAAAGTGAAAAACTTAGTAAGCATTGCTTGGCGCATTTGTAAGTTGCGTTATATAGAGAAGGTTCTTATTATGACATCAGGTGGTAGTTCTGAGTCATAGTTGTAATAGTGAGTTGGCCTGGTCTTGAATTATCTAGCCAGGCATTATTCCATATCTGTAAGATATTAAATGGGGAGCTGGAGAGTTTTAGCAGCGCGTCGTCAGAAGGGTCGACGAGAGCACTGTGACAGTCTCTGTCTGCCGACTGTATGATTCTTTGACAGTGGTATGCAGCCGGTGTTGACAAATGATTCGATAACTGTACTTTGTTTTTTACATTATTTAATTGGAAATTTATACACTATTAAAAATGACTTGCTAAGCTGGTGCTGTCTACTGACCTGCTTTTCAGCGTGACCGCTCCTTGTTGCAACCCTTGATACTAAACTCAAAGTATAGCGATCAAAGACATCTGCTTTGCTAAGCTTGTTTTATTTATAGCAACCCCAGACCAGTCTTGTACTTTTCCATTTACGGGCCTGTGGACAATCGAGAAAACACCTCCGTCAATATTACGATGACTCTGGCTGACCTGATTGCTCTATCTGAGCTTTTTCTTTCATTTGTTCGACTTGGTCTTTGTTATATCCTCATATCACCACTAATCCCTCAAGCTGGAAGTTGGTATTAGTCCTAACTCGTAACAGAAGATTTCTTTAACATCCCCGTGAGTGATGTCATCAAACCTCAACCTAGAAAGATTAGTTCTGTGTTTTTTGATGAAACGAACCCATTCCAATTTGCTCTTGCTTAACAAACCAGTCACCACGTTGGTTTTAATTTTGAACTATTAACCCCTCTGACAAACTTATCCATATTCTATCTTTGCTTAACTCCTACATGAACGCTTATCAGCATTCAACCACCTCAGGGCTAATCCCTTACAAAGTTGATCACCAAACTATGCTCGCACAGGCTCGTTACAAGCTGATACGAGATCGCAAAGAACACGCATTTGCGCACCGCAAGCATTGATGAACTTCTTCTGCGCACATTCACAAGCCTCGCGAGCTTACAGGCTTTCACGAGCATATGATCACAATTTAAATGTATGCGCGTGCAAGCATGCAGCTGCAAGCACGTACTAGCAGTGTTAATTCAAGCTCGCAGAGTTGCGAGCAGTACAAATTTTAGCTTGCCGGTTTGCGCGCATATACGGGCAAGACAGGAAGTGCTGTAATGCATTGTGGGAGGTCAAAGTTCATCATCTCATGGAGGGAAGACAAACATGTAAGTGGTATGTTGGTGGTAAATTTAGTAACATTTAATAATATTCTAGGACTCGTGGCTTGAAATAAGACAAATGTCCATGAAATAGATTAATAGCTGAACCTTAAAAGTTTATTTGGGGGAGTAAATTATCTCTCAGATATCAGTTTGCAGGGAATACTTTTGAAACCATTACTTAAGGATCAGAATTTGGAAGACATGTTTTGTCGGCTTAGGTCTTTCAATGAATGTTTTTTCTGCATTGTGATGGGCAGCCAGCTAGGTTTCTTAATTGCAGTCAAGATGTGCATTTGAAGATGCTAACTGTGACTGTATGCAGAACTATTAATTTCATTTTAAAGTGGAATTTCCTGATTTTTTTCAATAATTGAATTGGTAGCATGAGTTCATTACAACTGTAAAATAAACCTAAATTTATACATGCCATTATACTCAAAATACAAAAGGTTTGAAAAGTGCTAATTAAGTGTACAAATTTATCAATGGTAGAAAATTGGCATTAAAGGGATTTACCCGATTTTTGTTAAATTTTATATACTGGTATATTTAGGGCCTGAACGACCCACAAAAAGGTTTTGGGGTAATTGAGTGTGCTGCCCAGTGTTTGGTACTTATAAAGTTTGTTGCAATTTGGTTTTAAAGGGGCATTACCTGATTATTAAATGTGATCAATTTAGTTGTGAATGGGATTAAAATCAGCAGGTTAATTTAAAGGAGCATTTCCCTATTTTACAGCCTCAGTATTGCATGTATGTCTTTCTCTGCAAGATATTGTCATTTTCCATTTTTGTCACATAAGCAGCTAGCTGTTATAGCATACATGTAGTGGGACAATTTTGGAGGTGACATGTTGATATAGGCTGTCATAGTCACATTTTCAGCATCATTACCAATTAACCAATAACCCTTCTACTCTGAAAATGTCATCACAGTCACCCAAAGACACATATATATTTTGGGAAAAATTGACAGATTTAACTCCAAGACCCCATTTTTTTCATAGGTGTCACCAAATGCCATGCACTGATTTTGATTAGGCAGTTAAGCTTGCACAGGCAAGCTCACGCTAGCAGTTGGTTTATGGAATGTGGTGTTATCTAAATGTTGGTAATATTGTTTAATTTTATTTGGGAATGTAAATTTGTGTAATCTATAGTTTGATATTATTTTTTTTGGGGGGCGGGGGCACTTTTCAAAGGTTCAAAATTGAACAAATTAAAAAATAAAGTTAACAAGAGCGATTATACCCGACTTCAGAATACAGTCCAATCTCCTGTGTACATATTTAAAATATTGCATGAATGTAGCTTAAAATAACTCAAACAATGTCAGTTTGTATGATCAAAACAACTTTAACATGAACCAGATAGACAAGGGAAAGGGACAAGATAAGCACTGATTTAGTTCGAAAGCTAAATTAGGTTAAACTTGTTTAATTTTAATTTTATTTGGGTTTTTTTTTTTTTTTTTTTTTTTTTTTTTTTTTAATATTTAATTTGATAGATTAAAAAATAAGGTTGAGGGCGATTATACCCGACTTCAGAGTCCCGTCCAAATCTCATGTGTACATAGACGCTGCATGGAATTGATATGGTGGTATGTGGTAAGTTCGACCACGTCTTAGTTTTAAAAATTACCATACGTGGATAAACCTTGAATAATTTTGACTTTAAAATAAATCGAGTAACAAATCTTTGACAAAGTTACTGAAAAGGATTATTTGAACATTATAAAGTGTTTTTCTTTAAAATAGTAAGTAAATATCACGAACGATTTTGTTGTTTGTTTTATTAAAACATAATGTTAAACTCCCTTCGATGTGAATAACTTGGTCATCAAGCTTCCAAGCCTCATGGATAGCTATAACACATTGACATGTACCCACATCTTCTGGTGACGCGACGTCCCATCTAAACGTCACATCTTAGGAAGTAATGTTTTTTTTCCGATCTACCCCCTGTCCCCCTTAACCTGTAGACCGTGATACAAGAAAAGGCTTGATAAGGCGAGGGTTAAGAGACCACTATACTATGAATCCACAGCATCGACCCAGCACACATCCAATAAACCTTGTTGATATCAAGAAAAACATATTTTTCTCGTTACCACCTACAAATATCTTAAATTAGCATCGATGATGCTACAAGCAAAATCAATTCATACATTTTCAATGGGTTGTTATAGAAACACAGATACAAGTCACATTAAAATAAAATGTCGGAATCAAATACAATAGCACAGGTATGTTGCGACAAACAATATAATGTTATTATCGGTTTTAGAAAATTGGCTTACATACATAATGGGTTTTGCGTGTGTTGTGCGCCGTTTGTGTTTTCAGTCAGCAAGATATGGGGAAAAACATAGGTCGGCAGGATATGTAACCGTTGCCAATCTTTGAAAATATGCATGAATGTAGCTTAAATTTAAATCCAACCAATAGTCGTGTCCCCACGTGGTATACCAGTATTAACTAAGTCCGATGGAATTACTCACATCTACCCCAGTGTCTACAGCGCGCACTTCATACATCATGTCCCCTTGTGAACTTAACTCCTACTACCATATCGGCAAGCACACATACTATGCAGCTAGGTAAGCCATACCCAAACTGAAATTGTATGTATGTACGCTACCCAGACTCTACAGGAATACAAGTCTGTTCAAACTTCAACAACTCCAGATTGCCCTGCTGTTGAACAAGTGCATTCTACAGTATGTGTACCACCTGTGTCTTGTCCCCAACATCCCTCCACCACCTGATCGCTGAAATCTCTGAAACCCACGGTTGGTGTTTTCACCACATTCCCACAAGCAACCCATTTAGCGTTCTTGATGTGGAGGACACACCAATAGAGATGATGAACAAACCCCTACCCCTTCCATGGTTAACAACAAGTCCTAGTGAACCAAAAGTGGCTCAAAGTCAAACACCATTTCAACAATCTAAACCTTCAAATAAGTCAACTCCAAGCCAACCAGTACCTAACCCTACATGTAAGCAAGCTCAAACATCAACAAGCCTCCTACCAGACCCCGTTCCCTCTCGCAACCGCAACACCATCCTCTTAATTGGTGACTCTATTCCCAAACGACTTGTTGGCCGTCGCATGTCTAAACAATACAAAGTGATAAACCGATGCATCCCTGGGAGTAACCTGGACCTATGGATTAAACTCGCCCCAGTTTTTATCCAAGAAGAACAACCTACGGCAGTGATAATACATTGTGGAACTAACAATATTCATACCAGTCTGACCACTGAATGCCTCTCTCTATTGGATTCACTTGCTACTTCAATTTCTAGTGCTAGTTCTACTGTTCGTCTCATGATGTCTTCACTTACCACACAACGCCATACTGGTCATACCATGTGGATCAAAGAATATAATGCATGCCTCAAAGACTATGTACTTTAAGATCATGGACCTACATTGACAATTCCAATATTAGCAAGTCACCTCTACCCAGTATGGATACATTTGAATGGTAATGGAACTATACTTTTAGCACAGAACTATATTACTGCCATCAGGAGTCTACCTACCAACAAGGATTTTTGCATCCAACCAAACTGGACTCTGAGATAGACTATAATTTCAGTCATGTTCTACTGCCGAGTGTAAAGGCAAATATAATAGTATGTGTTCAAATACAAATATGTCTGCTAAACCTGCTCATAAATGTAATAAAAAACAAATGGTTATTCAAATCACAATTCCATATCAAAATTCTAGGAAAAACACAAATCCACTAATTCCCCTCACGCCTATTGTACCCTATTGTAATCGTCTCCACATGCGGTCGGACATAAGTCACTTAATACCGGACCTAATTGATCGAATAGGTCGGCTCGGATTACCTTGCCCGTGTTGGACGCGAGTCGGGGGTTAACTTCGATATGACCAAAACTCGGCTTAGTCGACGATTTACTGCGAAGAGAAGAAGAGCATGGTTAAGTCCTGTATAAAGTAGACCAGGTAGTAGTAAAGTACTGTGGAACAGTTCTCGGAACTAACGGTGGCATTTTTTTCGTCTTTTTTGAAGTAAAAAGCACTTGAAAGCATGGCGTTTTAGTTAGGGGTGGCGAAGTGGGCGAATCAGGGCACCCTGGAAAAAAAAAAAAAAAACAAAAAAAATGGGGAGAAATTTTGAAGGCAAGGGAGAAAAGGGGGCAAGGAAAGGGAGTAAAGAGTATTTGAGAAGAGGAGACCCAGGGAGAAGCCGGTGTGTTATTGTTATGATTTACAGGCAGCAATGGCTGACACCGTCTCATTTTGCGACTCAAAGAAATAAGTCAGCCGGCCAAGCGAAGCGGAGGTACATTAAACGTTTCCCAAATCCTACATTATTGTTTCCAAAATCCTTGATACGCCACTTATTCTGGGGAAAATTAATCTTTGCCCGTCAACTGCAAGAGAGAGAAATGAATGTCCTGCCCACACTTGACTAGACGTCTAGTTACGTGTTTACGCCCCTGCTGGGAAGCCAGCTCGGCATTCTGCATTTTTCGAATGTACAACCAAACCAGGCTTCTCTTACCTCGTGCTCTTCGAGCAAGGTCAAGCCGATCGGTTAGCATCAAGGTGAGATTTAATTTTCAGATTTTGTGTGTTGAAATCACTTTAAGGTTTATCCCTAATATCTCAAGTTACTTGGACCATGGTTTAAAAAAAAGTTACAAGGGGTGGAGACATTTGGATCAGACCATTTGCTAATGAGGTGTTAAACTTTTTTTCACTATAATTAATTTGTCTTAGTTTTTTTTTTTTTTTTTACTTTTAAATTTTCTAGGTTTTATTACTATTATAGCTTGAACATTATTCTAAGGAAACCCAAAAACTATTAGAAAATATTCTACAGAAATATTTGCTGCTGTCACACGTTGTTAGCAAAATTGATGCAAAATTGTCCATACTGATTGACAAAAAATGTACAAAGTGGTTTATTCCTTAGCATGTCAGAAATTAAAAAAAAAACACGCTGCAATCGTGACCATGCACTACGGTGAATGAATTTAACTTAAATCAATTAATTTCTTCACCAAAATTGAAATTTGAAATCATGACAGACGAACACTTTTTCATCACGGACGGACATACTTTTGTATTTGTTGTCACAGTATAATTTCACCAAATTAATTGCTTTTTGCATTTATTATCATGAATTACCATTTAATGGTCATTGTGAGCGTTTTTTCAACGTGTTTAGGTTCCTGTGCATGAAAAAACAGATTTCGATAATAGAATGTTTTTCACATGTTTCTTTCATATTTGATCATTATTCTAACCTTCTTTGTGTGAAAGTTTATAACTTCGATGCCAGTTCCCATGGACCACTTACGGTCAGCTCGTACACCCGGGGAGTGTCATATTTTAGAGCGTCCGGCCGTTTTAGTGTCCGCCGGACACTGAGGTTTAAATCTGAGGGTCCGACGGATACTAAGTTTTTAGTTTCATTGTCCTAGGACTCCTTGTTTTAAAATGGAGCGTCCCATAGGACTCTTGGTTATAAGTCGTTTTTTTGTCCGCCGGACACTACGGTTTAAGTGTCAGAGTCCGTCGGACACTGAGTTTAAATCTGAGGGTCCGACGGACACTAAGTTCTACGTTTCACTGTCCTAGGACTCCTGGTTTTAAAATGGAGCGTCCCATAGGACTGTGTGTGATAAATTGTTTTTGTCCGTCGGACACTAAGGTTTAAGTGTGAGAGTCCGACGGACACTAAGTTCTACGTTTCAATGTCCTAGGACTCCTTGTTTTAAAATGGAGCGTCCCATAGGACTGTGTGTGATAAATTGTTTTTGTCCCTCGGACACTAAGGTTTAAGTGTGAGAGTCCGACGGACACTAAGTTCTACATTTCATTGTCCTAGGACTCCTGGTTTTAAAATGGAGCGTCCCATAGGACTGTGTGTGATAAATTGTTTTTGTCCCTCGGACACTAAGGTTTAAGTGTGAGAGTCCGACGGACACTAAGTTCTACGTTTCAATGTCCTAGGACTCCTGGTTTTAAATGGAGCGTCCCATAGGACTCTTGGTTATAAGTCGTTTTTTTGTCCGCCGGACACTACGGTTTAAGTGTCAGAGTCCGTCGGACACTGAGGTTTAAATCTGCGGGTTCGACGGAAACTAAGTTCTACGTTTCACTGTCCTATGAACTCCTCGTTTTAAAATGTAGCGTCCCATAGGACTGTGTGTGATAAATTGTTTGTCCGTCGGGACAATAAGGTTAGGAGTGAGAGTCGACGGACACTAAGGTTCTACGTTTCAATGTCCTAGGACTCCTTGGTTTTAAAATGGGGCGTCCATAGGACGCGTGTGATAAATTGTTTTTGTCCCTCGGACACTAAGTTTAAGTGTGAGAGTCCGAAGGGACACTAAGTTCTACATTTCATTTGTCCTAGGACTCCTGGTTTTAAAATGGAGCCCGTCCCATAGGATGTGTGCGATAAACCTCGTGTCCGACGGAACAAAAACAATTTAAGTGTGAGAGTCGACGGACACTAAGTATACGTTTCATGTCTAGGACTAATGGTTTTAAAATTGGCGTCCCATAGGACTGGTGTGATAACACTTAGTGTCGACGGACAAAAACAATTTAAGTGTGAAGAGTCCGAGCGGCCCCAAACTAAGTGCTACGTTCATTGTCTAGGACTGCTTGGATTTAAAATGGAGCGTCCCGTAGGACTGTGCTGTAATAAATTGTTTTTGTTCCGTAAGGACCACTAAGTTTAGGTGAGAGTCCTACGGAAAAAACGAAGTTCTTATGTTTCAGTCTAGGACTATGGTTTTAAAATGGAGCGTACGTAGGACTGTGTGTTAAACCTTTTAGTGTCCGACGGACAAAAACATAGTGTGGAGTCAACGGACACTAAGTTCTTCGTTTCATTGCCTAGGAACTCCGGATTTAAAATGGCAGCGTTCCCATGAATGTGTGTAAAAAAGTGTTTTGTCCGTCGGACACTAAAAGGTTTAAGTGTGAGGAGGGTCGACGGACACGAGTTCTATGTTTCATTGTCCTAGGACTCCGGTTTACAAATGGGCGTCCCATAGGACTATGTGATAAGTTGTTTTTGTCCGCCGGGATTGTCCGTCGGACGGTTAATTTTAAATCTGAGAGCCCGTTGGCCACTAATGTAGGTGTTGTATCGTTGTCCTGGACTTCTTGTTTGAAATGGAGCGCCCACATGTAGACCCCAACAAGACATTGCGAGCAAATGAGGGCCTGGTTCGATACTCTCCTTTGCTCGGCTGTTGTTATTCACAACCTTGCTTATGATCTAGTTGGGTATAACGTCTCAAATATTATTGGGAAATTCCATGTACATGTACCAATTCACACTAGGGTACAAACAATCACAAATATATATATTCAAAAGTAACTGATCATTTGGTATAAAATTTCTGACAAAATTGTTAGTGATCGAAGTGGGATTTCAGCCCTCCAAAAAGTGGCAAGGTGATACCAATCCCTTTTTCTCATTTAAAATCTTGGTTAATCTCTATGTCCCGTAAGTCATAAAGATTGAACTATTTACTTAAAAATGTCATCTGTTTTTTTGTTTCAAAAGTTGACAAAATTGAGTGGCGAATGCCTACCAGAAGTCAACGCGAGTCATAAACGCGAATCATTTCAATAATCAATTCAATCCACTTTATTTCCATATATACAATACATCAAATAATATAAAAAACATTACTATATTTTACATAATTGCAATATGGAGGATAAGTCCAAAAGGGCCAATAAGGCCGACAAGGGACTCTTACCCTGGAAATACATACAAAAGTTTCAAAATCCATAAATAACATTCCAAAAAGAAATCATACACAGTTGATGGACAAGGACAAAGGACGGTGCCGGGTACAAAATATAATAGTTAGAACAGGTCAATTATATTTTGCGAGAAAATTGTTGCTTTAAGGAATAGTAGTTTCAATTTGTTTATTTTGCTTTATGTTTAGATAGCTGTATTTACATGACAATTGCCTAACATTTGAGAAGAAATGATGGTCATGTTAAGGCCTAAATGAAGATGTCGTCTGACTAACGCGAGTCAGTCATTTGGCAAAGGTAAATTGCGTCCCCAAAATAAGGTTAATATATCACTTTTTGTATGACATTAGCCAAAAGCTTCGAGACCACCGATATAGCATCGATTTTTCGCGGTTTGTAATCGATAAAAACTTACATGGAAATATCACATCACTGCGTTTCCACACTTAAGAGAAGACAATCACCCACAGAGAACAAATGGAAAACACTCTTCCGGAGGTAATGTGCATAATTTTTTATAATCTTATTATACAATACAAGGACTTAGAAAAAGTTGACTTTTTGTTAAATTTTGACTTAAACCCCTTAAAAGGGTTCTATATGCGACTTTTTGACATCTCTCGCCAAGAAGTGTGCTTTCTTGTCAAGCTTGCTCTAAAAGTTGGAACTTTTCAAAAAAAAATGCAGCCAAAAAGTGGACCTTTTGCCCTTTTGTGGGATTTGAGGGGGTGCGACGACCCCCCCCCCCCGCCGACTGGCCTGTTGCGATTATGGAATTCTAAAAGAGCACTGAGGTTGAGGCAACATTCTTTATCTTTCTCAACATGCCATGCAATATCTCAGATATGCAACATAATATGACCAAAAAACTGCTCACAAGGACAAGTACATACACACAAACTTTTTGAAATGACCATATTGGTGTCAAAGGTCACGATAGGGTCACAGGGCACAGGGGTAGATAACCGTTAACGATACAAAAAAAAATCTAGAATTAGCTCATCTCAAAACTAATGATCAGTCATCTTGTTGGTTAATCAATACTACAAAAAAGTCAATTATGACTTTGCCATATGACACAAGATTTAGGGGTCATTAACTTGTACCATCTTATTTGATATAAGATGGAAAAAAAATATTATTGGTTATAATCCATTTTGGATTTAATGGTGCTGAGTGATGTTGATCGATTCATTGATACAATTTTAATGCATCGTTGCACTAAAGTTTGACAAAAAGTACAATAATAGCTGCGATTTATATCATTAATGTTTATTAAATTTGATATGGGTATAATCTGGCTGCTACACAAAGTGCTTATCCTGACATGAAGTCTAGAACTCTGATTAAAAGTAAACGAATCATTGCGCCATTTCAGTAGGTTTTGGCTCGTCAGCAACATTTGAGGTACCTGACATGTATTAGAAATGTTTATTAACTGAATCAATAATGGTCGTGTGGCTGTACTTGCATCATGGCGACAGTAACAATGATCTTGGGTGGCAAGTAAATGTAATGAAATGATTGCGATTAAATAATGTGGAGAATAATTTCGCCATATCTTTTAGAATATTTCGGGTATTTTCAAATGAAAACTTCCATATTTATTTGCATATTTTTTTTTACTTTCTCTCACGTTGGTTTGGCTGTTTGGGAATCCTTGTGAAAAGGAGTGCGGAGCACGTGTGGAGTAGCGGCTGTCCGTATTCGTGAATTGTACTGAAGACAACAAATCTGTTGTCGTTATTACTGTGCAAAGTATTGCAAGTAGATATTTATGTGGAGAATGTCGAGATCATGTTTACTTTTCAGTGATTGAACAGGAAAATATAGCAAACAAACACTCTCTCTATGTTGCATAATGAAAAATTTAATATAATTACATAAAGATAATAAAGTGATCACGTGTCATGACAATTTAAATCGCGTACAGGAATTTTGAGGATTTGACGATTTATCATATGTTTCACGAGTTACAGAATATATAATGTCATAAAGTGATCGCAAAGTCATGACAAAACTCATGAAGAGAAACGACGCAAGAGTAGGACGGATCATGTGTCACGATTCATTGAGTTATATAATATAATTACAATATAATAAAGTGATCGCAATGTCATGACTAAACTCATGAATGTGCGAGGAGTGATGAAGAATGTTGACAACAGACATAATTCGAAAGAAATAAAATGACAGAGCAATCATTAGATCAATGGTTATCGAAATGAGAGAATGTTTGCAAATTTAAATGTTATAAATTAAGGTAAGTGGGACATTGAAGATTCAAACAAAACCCTGGTAATGTCAAACATTAGGTTGGACATTGGATGCTATAAGGATGGTTCAAGGACTTAGGCCGAATTTGGCGAACGAATGGGTTGGGGTGATAAAATAAAAAAAAAAACGATGTGTAACTTTTGTAGCAGCGGAGGACATCACAAGCGCAGAGTGCGAAGTTGACGTGGTCAGGGTCAGGGCCAATTTAACCCTAACCCCAAGGTTGCCGACTTTTGCCACCTTTATGAAATCGGCATCTCTTGTAAATCTTTACCAGGGTTTCAAACATTACTGCAACTGAAAATGTTACTAACTTAAAAAAATCCGAAGTATGTAAATACTGTACTTCAAATACTTGTCTTTATATCATTTTCTACAAAAGGTAAATTGCATGTAGGTCATTAGTAATACATATATTGGTGCATATAGCCAAGGCCTAGCACACTACCCAGATTGAAGTTCACTGGTTATTGAGTGAATCACGGAAAGTAAAAATAAATAGTGTAGCTAAGTTTGAAATTTATTGTTTATGTATTAATGAGTAGGGTGAAATTTTCATCTCAAAAATGCAAATTAGGGGATTATAATACCAAAACTATTCACAGAATGTAAAAAAAAGGGATCTGGATCATTACCAAGTTTGGAAGTTCCTTTCATTGGTCATATTTTAACACAAGAGATACAAATATAAATTTCATCTCACTCTGTTTAATATATGCCAAATTAGGTCAGTATATACCAATATATCAGTGAATGTAACCAAACAGTGTAGGTCTAGCTCCTACCAAGTTTGAAGTTATTGGTCATGCATTCTGTAACAGTGAATTAATCTCTTTTTGTATAATATGCAAATTAGATCTGATAATGCTGATTATATTCAATGGTTGTAAACGAACAGTGTTAAGAGTACCAGAATAATCAAGACTATCTCCTACGAAATGTAAAGTCCATAAATACATGGGGAAAAGTGCACGGTATTTACTGCCGTGACAAACAGAAAATCGGCGTGAAAGTCGGAATCGGTTAAACACGGTCTACACGGATGCTGGCGGGTATAAAAAAGGGGGGGCACTTGGGATGGTCGCATATTGGTTGCTTTAAGGATGGTTGGACATTGGATGTCATAAGGATGTTGGACATTGGATGATACAGTAAGGAGGAAGTGGGACATTGGATTTGCCATAAGGATAGTTGGACATTGGGGATACCATATGGATGGTTGCATGTTGTTAAGCATTGGTTGCAACAAGGATTTTGACATTAGGATGATGCTATTAGTAATGTGTGGGTTTGAGTTGACCAATGTCCAATTACATTATTCATATTGAAGGGAATACATTCCATTGACAGTCCTTCAACAAAGGTGTTATGTAGTAGATTATGTGCCCACGTGTGTTAATGTATACAATGCATATCATTGTGGCGGTCATTGGATTGGAGGCGAGGGAGACCCATGATCAATTTTTGGAAATCTTAAAAAAATGACGTCATTTTTCCCAGGCCCGCTTTGCCTAAATTAGCATGATCTTGTGTAATTGTAGTGATACATGATAATGATAAACCATTATCATGCTTATCCGCCATGCTACCAAGCGGGTGGGTAG
>JAMKCH010024889.1:0-56460 GCA_023653785.1 Ophioderma brevispina | reverse complement strand
GTTATGTCACAAATCAAGAATAGTGCCACACCTATCACAAGCTTGAATGTGACATTTATTTTGTAGTTTTGTGATGTTTGAAAATGCAATTTCTGGTGTGGTGCCGCTGTGATATGAAATAAATAATTCTATGGGTGCAAGTCAGCTTGCAAATGTTGACTTCTTCATATTAAACTAAGTAAAGTCAAAGACAAGCAGCACATTTGAAATGGTGAATGCTCCCTCAAATTGCAAATGTGAGTTTGTGTGTTACAGGTTGTAAGCTTTTTATATTAGCCCTTACTTACTTTGAATATTAAGCCTCAAAATCAACAACACACCCTTTTGGGGTAACAGTATGCTGTGACGGTTTCCGTTAAACGTTTACACGAACCGAAGGCTCACTACACGTTTAGAAATTCACTACCGTTACATTACACGTCAGCAAACCCTACTACTTTTTTTTCAGTATATTTTAATTGCGAAGTCAAATTTTCACCAAAATACCCGCCGTCAGTGAAAAGTAAAGTTAACGTTCCAATGCTTCTTCTAGAAATGGTTTCCGACTTTTACGGAACAGTGAATCCCCCGTTTACCATTCTTGTACGTGAGTGGAGCGACATCGGCATATACACTACAACAAACACCGCATCAACATCACACTCCCCATTATGTGTTGCTTCAATTACGAGGGACACAAAAAGGTAAAATGACCGCGCTAATGGAAGCTCCCACATTGATTCGTCGTTTGAGATCTTTGGAATATTCAACTTGCTTTATTTGGATTAAACATACATAGGTAAGTACAACACACATTTTATGGTTCAAGATGATATTTATGATCGAATGCAAGGTCCGGGTTAACCCGATTACGACTATTTATGTGCAAGAATTGCATTTGCTGGAAGCGCCAAATTCGTCAGTCGTTAACCACTTTTTGACCGGTTCAACGTTTAAACGAACGGAAATACAGAACCGGTAAACGGATAGGAAATTCAACGGTAACTCATCCCACTCTATAACAGAACAATTTTCGGAGTGGTTTTAATCATTAACAGTGTATTGTGGTGGTTAAAGACAAAAAACCCACACCGGAGTTGTGATTCCCCACATCATCCACCCTGTTTGACTGTTCTGTGACCTTTGTGGCTTAATTATCACAATGAGTACCAAGTTATGATATTCATGTAATAAGCATATTTGTTTATTTAAAGTACAACAGGCCCACTAATTAGGCTGGATGTCCTTCTTTTCCCAAAAAAAAAAAAAATAAAAAATTTGTTATTTTCTTTACTTTTTGAGCGTCTCAAGTTTAATAATGGTTTGGATATTTTTGTGTATAATGAATTAAAAATATATCTCTATTCTTCGCAAGCATAGACTTCCTTTGCGAGCACATAGAAGCCATTCATATTTTTGTTGGAAATGTGCCAGTATCACCTATCTGTGAAGACACAACTTCTAAGTTTTGAATGAGAGATAATTCTATATATCTAAAAGACATGCTTGTTTCAATCTATGCCCCACATACACAAATTCATTGACCACTTGAATAGACAATTTGATTAAATTTAGGGGCTCAGAGCAGAACCAATCACAAAATTGTTGACATTTAAATTGAATTTATCTCTGCAATAAGCCAGGCCATGTTATAATGCAGTGGACAGATTTTTTAAGCTGTGCCGATTCCCCCCTCTGTTTTGGTCCACTTTTGTACTACACTCTCTAGTACAAAACGGTAACCACACAACTGAACTGGTACAGAACATCAGCCGTGTTGATCAGAAACATGGTTATATTTTTCAAATTTCTAATAAGGTAATAAAATGTATTATTTCCTCAATTCTGCAAATTTTGACATAACCTTTTGTAGTAATTGAATTACTTTTCCATGCCCAAAGAGTTAATATATGCCATTGGTGTGGATTGCTTCAGTGCTTTGACCTTTTCCCTGTGCAATGTTTTCATCAATGAAGAGTTAAATGCCATGGGTGTACACACATTCAGATGAGGTGCTAGGAGCAATATCAGTTGCTTCCGGTTTATCACATTCACTACATGATGGATGAAACAGCCATACAAATTTGGTTTTCCTGTAAATTTGTTTAGAGTGTGTTCCTGTGTAGGTTAGCCAGGGCTGGCCTGAGGCTGCTTTAAATGAGGAGTGAGTAGATAGACATTGCTTGTGAAATGGCTCAAAATTTTAAAGAGGCTAAAGCAAAAACTGGTAGGGAGAAGAAGAGGTGAAAAAGTGAAGTATAATTTTGCAAGAGTTGAGATTTTACATGTGTGTATTTGAGGGGACTTATAGCCATTCAAAAATTGTCTTTGTTTTTCATGAATTTTTCACTGGAACGTAATCTATATATTAATACCGGTGGTCTGCTCTGGTGTGTGTCTCTGACGCATCTATTTTCTCGGAGACAGAAGGTCGCACGTTCCTGGAAATTGGTGGGTGGGTGCCCCTTGCCTGATAGAGGACCGGTTTGTATGGTTAGGGGATCAAAGGTCATTGGGGTCATTCAAGGGCAAAGGAGATCAACATTGGGGTAAACGAGGGTGTATGGACATGAAACTTGGTGGGGTTCTATTGTTTGATGCCGGGTCATTCAAGCAAGGTGATTGCGAAACCCGGGGACCGCCCATATATATTAATTCCGTTGAAAAACTGTCTGTCTGTTCTGACGCATCTATTTCTCGGAGACCTAGGGTTGCACGTTCCTGATGAAACTTGGTGGGGGGTGCCCCCTTGAACGTCCAAGACCCAGTTTTTGAAATTGGGTAGTGGATCAAAAGTCATTCAGGGTCATTCAGTCAAAATGGGTAATGTTGGTGTATGGACATGAAACTTGGCTGGTGGCCAAAATTTAAAGGTCACAACAATGTCATCTGGGGTCATTCAGCCAGGTGACTGCAAAACCCAGGACTGCTAGTGACATTACCTTGCCCCAAAATTTGGAACCAAAATACATTGTTTTCCGGATACCTTGACACCAGTGCCGTGAACAGCGACAATCTGGACTTAATGAACATAGTGCTTAAAAAAAAAAAAAAACCCCCCAAATTTTTTGGGAGACCAAATAACATTTTCTGATCCAACCACCTCTTAATGTGAAGTAATTATCTATGTCAGTACAGAACACATTTTGATATTTTTATTATTGTTTGAAAATTGGGTATAAGTCACCTTAATACAATAATTTACAAGGCCCACAGAAGAAAAAAATGCAGAGATGTAGATATTGCAAGTGTACTGTATTTTGTTATTTCTTCTTTACTCCTAAAGACCTTATTCAATGGATACCAGTAATAAGGGTTCCTCCATGAGGCCCAGGTATGCTGGCAAACATGTAATGACATTCTGATGCCTACATGAAAGTTTGTACTTACTATCCCATGCTAGAAGCATGCACTATGCAGCTAGCATTAGCATTGGAAGCATGCTTTGTAACTATTGATAGATCGTTAGGGCCATTATAGACCATTTTGATCTTACTGAGCTGTTTAGTCAATTTTTATCCATCATTCATGAATTGATGGATTATTGTCATCGAGAGCGGCGTTGTTTTAATTATGTCGGCTTATTTGCGAAATTAGTCGGCCGTTTATGTCCGTTTTCCCCCAAAATCGGCCAAATTGTTCTGAAGTAGTGGGCGTTCGCCCGTAGGTTTTAATTTTTGGAATTTTAGTGACGGCGAGAGTTTGGGGAATTTTCGATATTTTTTGTCACGTTGTGGACATTTCATTGATGGCCGTGCTGGTAGTCTTTCTTACGAATGCTATTGTTTATGTGTGCACCTATTAACCGGTTGTAGTGGTGTTCTTCGGGCGAAAATGAAATGGTGATCGGGGTACCATATCAGCTCATATCTACCAAGGGCTTACCAGGGACTGAGATCAAACACAAGGCCAGTTCATTTGACTTGAGTTAGATTTAGTGTAAACAATTTCCCTGGATGAAGGGTTCGCCCCCGACTAGGATATAGAGGAACACACAAGAAGTGTTTTACGTGAGATCAGACTGCAGTTATGTAATAACTCGGGGTATTTGCAACCAAGTCTCAAAAGAATTTTCAGCAAAAGTATACTAATTGTTATTTAGTAAACAAACTCAAAAATATTACGTCCGTACCTTAGCAAATATGGTATCGGGGTATCGTCCTTTGCATAAGGCAAGCTGGTTCCCATTATGCATTTATACGGATAGGGCATAAGTGTATGGTCTAGGATGGGAGAAAAGTTGGGGTTGTTGGTTGTTGGTTTCGACGCAAAGTTTAGAATTTTTTTAGTTTATGTAATATTGGTTATAGTTTTGGAGGTCTTGCGAAACAATTTTGGGGTACGCTGAGAAACAATTATATGGTTGTCATTGTTAAGTTCTTGTTGGCTGTTTCGATACAATGGACATTGCTGCGACAATGTATACCATATACCAGCGTGGCTGTTTCTCTAAAAATGATAACCGCGTTGGACCGTTTTAGGGCACCTTGAAACTGTTGAAAACCAGTTATGGAATTTAAAGTGGTCCTTGAGTTGAAAGGCACCTTTAATATATTAGTTTTTGGGTTTTTAGATAAAAATATTCGGATCCTATAAAAATATGATAAACAAAGTGAACTGTTGAAAAACCAGTTCTGGAATTTATAAGTGGTCCTTGAAAGTGAAGGACATTTATATATTAGTTTTCTAGATAGAAAGATTCGATCTATTAATATGATAAACAAAAGAGGGTATTACTGCGACAGCGGTGGGCATACTCTAAAAAATGGTTCACAAGAGTCAGCGAAATTGTCAATAATAATCCTCTATTTTGATAAGGATATTCCTCAAAGTGGCCCTGAAACATACGAAAATTAATAGGAGAATTTAAAAAAAAAAAAGTAAAACCCGACAATTGCTCTTCTACCAGTATGTCATGACCCTCTGATATCCTTATTCTGTGCACACCAAGCGCAATGTATTGACTGTAAAAGAGATGCATATACGATGTTATCTGGCTTGCTGATATACAGATCCTTGTAAGGCTGCCGTGGTAACATGGAGTGTGAATGGTAAACGTTTAGTGTACATTTGACGATTAACTTCACACGTAGTCAAAAGAACCACTGACCCAAGTCTACTATTGAGTATATATAGAGATGGCCTTAATGACCCTATATGCCTTGACCCTCATTTTGTAAATGTACAATAATAAAAACACTTCTGAAACTAAAATGGCTGTATGACAAACTAAAGGAACCAATGGTCCAGGACTTTTACTGATATGCGCAGAATATGAACTATGATGACCCATGTGCCCCCTTTGACCTCTAAGGCCATATGTGACCTTTGACCCCATTTGGTCAAAATCTTATTACTAAAAGAAATCATTTTGTGGGCTTTTGTGGGTTTGTCCGGATTTGTGTTTCACAGTCCTTTTACATACGGATATGAATTTGGTGTGGTGTGGTGGAGAGCTCCGACGTACGAGGTTTGTGGGTCACGATTTGGAGGGGTTCATTTTGGGTGTCCAAAGGTATCCAGGGGTCGTTATCGCGTAACTTGGCCGTGCTTTGACGTATGGATTATTGATTTTTGGTATGGTGGGTAGAGTTTCGCCGTACGAGTTTGATGGTCACATTTTCGAGGGTCCTTTTGGGGTCAAAGGCCTTCAGGGTCGATGAAAATGATGGTGAGTGTTGCGATTAAAATAAAATGTTATAACAGTAAGGAAAATAAGTAACACATCTTAGGCAAAAAAGATTAAATAGGTCTTTGGTTTCTGACATAGTTTTTCTCCGGACTTCGGATGGACCCAGCACAGCAATATTTTTATATTTACCCTTTTAACTGCTATAGGCTATGCTGTGTCTTAAGTGTTACAAATTAAATCCAGTGGTGCAAAGGGATAGGCCTACAAGATAATGAACCTGTTGTGATTGTGTTTTGCCTTTTTGAAGATTGCTCCATCATGCTATTAGTGCACAAAGTGTTAGGTATAATTATTTTAGTGCTGGTTGTGGCCTTTGTTCACACTGACAGTCCCTAAACGGGGACTGTCAGACGGCGGAGCCTGTCAGTTTTTTTTCGGGAAAGCTTTATTTTAAGAGATCTATCTCTGGTACAGTTACAATATGTTTTGTAGTTGGCTCCGTTTTTCAAGTTAGGAGCCTTTAAGTTGACTTTTACTCTTCGGACTTTTCATTTCAATATTTTTTTTAAACCCCATAGGTACTTCGTTCCTACTGACAGTTCCTAAATGGGGCTGTCATATGGGGCAGACTGTCCAATTTTTTCGGGACAGCTTTATTTTAAAGGCTCTATCCTCATGATGCAGTTCATAACTATGTAGGTGGCTTCGTTTTCAAGTACGAACTTTAAAGTTGACTTTTACTTCCAACCTGTTATGTCATTCTTTTAAAAAAATTCCAAATGGACCTAAGTTTCTAATGACAGTTCCTTAAATGTTGAAGCTTTCACATTGATCTTAAAACAATATTCCATTGGCTGTATCAATCTTGAGGAGTATTACACGGAAATGCTCGCATTTTTTTTTAAATCTCCCTGATTCTAATCAAATCTTCCCGATTCCAAGATCAAATCTCCATGATTCCAAAATCTCATGTTGGCAGCTCTGCAAGGTCATCCAGGGGTCGTTTTTCGGTAACTTAGCTGTGCTTTTGGAATATGGATATGAGTTTTGGTATGGTGTGAGTTTCGCCGTACAGTTTTGTGGCATGTTTCGAGGGGTTCATTTTGGGGCGAAGGTCATCCGGGATCGATCGGGTAAGGTGTACGTGGATGTGCTTTGACTTGGATATGAGTTTTGAGTATATGGTGGTAGAGTTTCGCCATACAAGTTTGGTGGTCATAGATTTTCGAGGGGTCATTTGGGCAAAGGCATCCAGGGGCGTCATTATCGGGTAACTTGACGTGCTTTGATTCATGGATATGAGTTTTGATATGGTGGTAGAGTTTTGCCGTACCACTTTTGTGGTCACATTTTCGCGGGGTCATTTTGGGGTCAGAGTTCATGTAGGGTCATATTGGTTAACTAATTGCTTCTTGTGTTTTCTACCCATGCTTTGACGTATGGATATGAAGCCCAGGGGTAATTAGTCGAATTACAGTAACCTGGTTTCTGTTCTGCAAAACATTCAGTCTACACATCAACGGGTAATCAGCTTAGCGAAGAACCCACGCGCAGCGCGGGCGGCTCCACACTAGTAATTACAATTGTCTGCCAATAAAATTTACAGTGACCATCCAAACATGCTCAAAGGATCTTGTAGGACTCATATAGTTATAGGTTTGACCTCTAATGACCTAAATGACTCTTTGCCCCACGTGCAACCTTTGCACCAGCCATATATTATACCGGTGGTCTGTTCTGTCACTGTGTCTGTCTGACTGAATAGGTGCTCTGAGACCGAGGATTGCCACCTTCCTGCAACTTGGGGGGTGGGTGCCCCTTGACCTACGAAGACAACCGAGTCGGATTTTTAGTGGATCAAAGGTCAGCAGGGGGTCATTCAGCAAAGGGAGCTCCATGGGGTTAGGGTAAACTGTGGTATTAGTCAGCGAGACTTGGTTGGGCGGCGGTCGATGGTTGCTGATGAAAATTTCTAAAGGCATGGCAAGGTCAGCAAGGGTCATTTCAAGGTCAAAGGAACCGCAAAAACTCGAGGGTCATTCAGCAGGTGATCGAAAAACACAGGTGTGATAGCCAAATCCGAGATCGCCTCCTAGTAAAATACTCTTAAAGAACAACGGTCCAGAACTCTTATGGTATTTACAGAATGACCTCTTATGGACCATATGCCTTTTGACCACCAATGACCCATACTTGACCCCAAAATATCTAACAATGCTTCAAGTTAAGTTGTTATAGCCACCAAACTTGCTCAACATAACCACTGACCAAGACCTGTGGGCGATAGTCAATTGACCTGTAATGACCCTACAGACCTTTTGACCCCACAACTACACATTACCTAACCATCCCAATTGATAGGTTTCTGCATCATTGATTCACTCGTTCAAAGAAGATACCAACTTTGTGGCAATCACACACAGATCATACTAGAAATTTTCCTGAGGAGTTAAAATCTGTTATTGGCTTTAAAATAATGGTAAGTTATAGAGCCTTTCCAATCGCGTGGAAGAATTTGCGGCTTTTGCGCTGTTTTAACGCCCCCCTCCTACTAGTTTTTATGGCGCTTGAGTGCTCTGATGAAATTCAGTTGCTGCAAAGCTGTGATCTATGGATGAAACCATGAAATGGATTTGAAAATTTTGTGTGTATATGATCAATTTTTGGAAGGTGTGTGTTCGGGAATGATTTCAGGTGAATAAAATTCGCATGTGAGCGGTCTTCGTCATTATGAAGATTCGAGAGGGCAGGGTTTGTTATAGCTATCAAGTAACTGAGTACGTGGGAGCATAGTTGGATTTGCGGGCATATGTGCCTTGCGCCCCGAGTGATGTTGTTGTGTTTATGATGTGCCTATTGATGCGTCTGTAAAGATTCTACCTACAACCTCGGCCTTGGTTCAGATTCTCTGCCTGCACCATGCAACTTACTCACTGTTTCTAATAAAAGTCTGCCTCTGTCGAGCAAAAATGCTTGTGTTGTGTATATTATTTATATCTTCTCGGGTATATATAGAGTCATTTTATGGACATAATTTTATGAGTAGAAGCCCTATCAAAGTTTGATCCATGTAAAGATTCCACGATTAAAATGGGAGGCAGAGTATAGTGATAATTAAATATTCTGAACTCATCATGTTCACCAGGGTTGTCTATATCATGTTTACACTCATTGGAATTCCCAGGATTTCCCTTGAGGATCACGGGACCGTTGACAAGCAGCTCGTGTCCGTGTGGGCTATGATACACACACAGCCTAACTTAGTGCCAAGCATTTTGAACAGTTGTTGTGAAAAAGAAAATACAACATAATTTTATGAGAGGACAAATTATTCCATCGGTATTTCAAAATTGTAATATTTGGTCCCCGCCAACACTTTTGTTGGCGAAGGGGGATATTAGAATGGTTTAGTGTCCGTGCTGTGTGTGTGCGTTCCCGCGCGATATCTTTGGAACTAAGCAAGTGAGGAAGTCATCTTCGCAACATAGATGTATCTAAGTAGGCGGTTGTGGGGGGGATGTGTGGGATGGGATACAAAGTGGGTCATGTGACATGGGTCAAAGGTCAATCAAATGTGAGTCAAAAATAGGTCAAATATGGGCAAAAATAGGGCTAAATCGCTATAATAAACTTGTCAACACGATCTCTTTTGATTTGAGTCAAGTCTGGTTGGTCCGTCTTCGCACATCGATTCACTCAGTAGGCTTCGATGAGTTCGTAAGGAGTGTCATGTGGTGCATTGTCACAGGTCAATGGGGTCAAACATTGCAAAAAAGCTTAAACCTTATCTGTTGTGTAGGATGATGAAACTTTGCGGGTGTGGTCAACATTCAACAGTGCCGAAAATTTTGAAGTGGTCATTTCCAAGGTCATGCGTGGTCATCCCAGGTCAAATCACTTACATGTGGTAGGAGGATGAACATTGGTGGGTGTGTTCAACATTCAAGTGCCAAACAATTTTGAAGTCATTCAATCATCATCATTCACGGTCATCCGAGGTCATCCAAGGTCAAATCACTTAACATGTGGTAGGAGGATAAATTGTTGGTGTGGGTCACATTCAGTGCCAACATTTTGGAAAGGTCATTTCAAGGTCATCCGATGTCCTCCACGGTCAAATCACTTACATGTGGTAGGAGGATGAAAATTGGTGGGTTGTCAACAGTTCATTGCCAAACATTTTGAAGGTCCTGTCAATGTCCTCTGGGGTCATTCAAAGTCAAATCACTAAACAATGTGGTAGGAGGATGACAATTGGTTGGTGTGATCAACATTCAGTGCAGAAAATTTTGAAGGTATTGGTCAAGGTCATGCCGATGTCACCCAAGGTCAAATCACTTAACATGTGGTAGAGGGATGAAATTGTGGGTGTGGTCAACATCAGTGCCAAAAATTTGGGAAGGTCATTTGTAGGTCATCTGGGGTCATTCAAGGTCAAATCACCTAAACATGTGGTAGGAGGAGAAAATTGGGTGTGTGTGGTCACTTTGCAAAAATTGTGAGGAAGTCATTTCAAGTCCCATCCGAGTCATCCAAGGTCAAATCACTGAACATTTGGTAGGAGAGGAAAATTGGTGGGTGTGGTCAACATTCGTGCCAAACATTTTTTTTAAGGTCGTTCAAGGTCATCCTACGGTCTTTCAAGGTCCAATCCTAAACATGTGGTAGGAGGATGAAAATTGAGGGTGTGGTCACTTCCGTGCCAAAAATTTTGAAGGTCATTCAGGTCATCCGAGCGGTATCGGGTAACCAATTTTTGCCAGACAAGCGTAATAAATAGTACCACAATACCCTATATCAGATGATTCATCGTCTATACACGTGTTGTCCCCCGCCACTTTTTGTTGGCGGAAGGGGGAGCTATGGTAGCCGTCCGTGTGTGTGTGCATCCCCGTGATATCTTTGTAACTAGCAAGTGAGGGAGTCCATCTTCGCAACATAATGTATCTCAAGTAGGCGGTGGTGGATACAAAAAGTGGGTCATGTGACTGGGGTCAAAGTGTCTATGTGGTCAAAACTAGGGTCAAATATGGGCAACAATAGGGCGAAATTGCTCTAATTAAAATTTGACTGTGGATGAAAATTGGTGTGTATGGTCAACATTCAGTGCCACCAATTTTGAAGGTCATTTCAGGTCATCTGAGGTCAAAAGAGGTCAAAAACTAAAAAAATAAAAAAATGTTTCATTTCAAGGTCATCCGAGGTCATCGAAGGTCAAATCACTTAACCTGTGGTAGGAGGATAAAATTGGTGGGTGTGGTCAACATGCAGTGTTGAACTTGGAAGGTCATTTCAAGGTCATGTTTGTCATCCAAGGTAAAAATCACTTCAAATATGGTAGCAGGATGAAACTATGTGGGTGTGGTCCAATCATGCCAAAATTTTGTAGTCCTTTCAAGGTCGATTCACTGTCAAATCTTTGCACATGGTTTGTATGGTCCTGAACCCTAGTGAATGTGGTCAACATTCATTGCCAACATTTTGAAGGTCATGTGGTTGGTCATTCACGGTCAAATCACTAAACATGTGGTAGGATGATGAAACTTTGTGGGTGTGGTCAACCGTTCAGTGCCAAACATTTTGAAGGTCATGTCAATGGAAGAACCCGTTGTTCAAGAATCACTTATTTCTATCACAATCTTCCCTGAGATCTTAAAATTGTTGCTGCTTGTTCTGTACTACTGCACTGGGCGGGGACCTTTTGGTTCGATACCGCCTTGTCATTGTTATTTGTGGCGAGACTAACACTTTATCTGAACTTGTGTTAAGCCGAGCAATATCCAGTGCTATGAGCCTACCTATCAAAAAGCTGACATTTTACCAAACTAAATTTTGAATCAATTTGAACAAATAAAGCAGGTTTACGTAAGTTTGAATCCTTTGTGCTTCATTCTCTTTCGGACTTTTTTGCACTTACAGGATTTTGTTTGTGGCTGCAATTCCAAAGATCAGCTAGATGGTTGATCGTTTACTGACTCCCCAACAGTCACTATATTATCAGAAAAAAGTAATTACTAGACCATAATCCTTTACAAGTTTTACTTTTAACGTTTCATGAGTAAAGGAACTACAAAAATTAAAGTATCATCTTACACAACGTCTACAGACCAGCTGGGAATGTTTTCCCTTTGGCACATTTCCACAAAGCGAAAGCCTCAAGGTGATGTTCGATCGATATTCTTCCCCATCCAGCCCTCCCATGTCAACGATCCTTGGCTCGCCACATAATTATTTCGCAGTCTAAAAATTTTGTGACTGTATTGGGGGGGTTTACCGTAAATTCTCTCTCAGACTCAGTCAGAACCCCTTAGGATCCCCTTCATCCGGAATAAAAAACACAATCGACAAAATCATTATTCATATTTTCTGTGTATTTGGTTGTACTCTCTTTTTCAAAGATTATTACATACAAATTACCTCAGTTCATATGGCCGGAGCGTACCAGCAACGTGACTTACCTCGCCCCGATGTATTAAATGGATAAAACAACCAAGTTAACATAGCTTCATTCATATGTTATTGCAAGTAAACAAAAAACAACGTAATTAAGTCAGAATCATTTTTAAAAAATATTTAGAAACTAACCATAGCTTTGAAATTGAAATAAATCATGTGTTTTTATTTCTAAAATACGTCATTTTAGCTTGAAAAAAGCTGTACAAAATGGGTCCGACGCATGCCCATGCGGTGATATTTGACACAAAACAAATGTTTAAGAACTCAGTTTAGATATTTGGCACCGTTTGCAAATTTGTGATCAAAATTACAGGTGGGGTGACGTGATTGACCTGTGGTGCATGACTGACAAAAGTCATGAAAGATCAGTATAGTTTAAAGCTTAAACTGGCTTGGGGAATTTCACAGACCGTTTTTTAATCATCATGAATTGGAACCCAACTCGACATTTCGGGAATTCATTTAATTTTATTTATTTTCGCACCTTAATTTTGGAGAAAAAACGACTCGTACTTCAATTTTTTTCCGTTTATTTTTATTTTCTTTCTCTCATTTAATTTTTCTTTCTCCCCCTCATTTTCCCCTTCGAGGATGTCAAGATTTTCAGGGAAGGATCTTCTCCAATTCCCCATTTTTTCCCGCCACGGCGCACCTGCTCGCACATTTTTTGCTACACTGTTTTTAATATGGATTATCTTCAGTTGTGTATGGTCAGTGATTTTCCGTAGTCATTTTGCTTTTTGGGGCATCGGGTACGCCCCTATATGCTATAATTTATAGCGTAAATAATAAGCAAGCTACTTCTTTAATCTTGGGATTTATAAATAATAAACAATGAACTTGCCTACTGAAGATTTTCTTCTTACTATACATGCAATTAAGATTTTGTAGTACAATCCGAAAGTGATTATATATGGACAAGCATATGAATATGCAAAAACAATTGTGTGAAATTTGAGTACGCCCCTCATCGGGAAATATCGTATCACCTTTAGTACATATAGTATATTGCTCCGAGTTCCTTCAGGGCTACTATGATGTAACTTGGTAAAAAGGAGGGGCCGGGTTTGATGACATGTTGGTGATCTCTTGCGACCTTTGTGACCTCCTGTGACATTTGCCATCAGGTCAAAATGTTAGCCCTTTCCCGCAAGGCTTATGTAACAAGTTATCTGGAGTGCCAAAGGTAGGTATAATGAATGTAACTTGTCGGAAGGAAGCAGATTAAAGATTTTTCCACCTGATAAGACGGGCGTATTTTCGGGGAAAATTACAAGGCAATGACTAATTATATGCAAAAATCTGCGTAATCACTAATTTTTTTGAAACAGTTCATTCGATATGCAAATTTTTCACTGCATGCAAACCCATTAAGGTGCGCTTCTTCTTTGCCATTTCAAAATGTGTGATACTGCGGCTTAGGTATGCAATGAACCTAATTAAATATGCATAATTGCTGTTCGCTTACAGACATCGGATATCCAAAATCTACATGAAACAACGACATGCCTTACATCTTGTGTGTGAATCATATGGAGGAGGAAAGGCTGAGTTGTTAGGGAGGAGGAAGCTGGGGTGTTGGGGAGAGAAAGGGTGGGGGTTTGGGAGGGAGTGAAGGGGGGGTGTTTAGGAGGAAAGTTTGGGTGTTGGGGGAAGGTTTGGGGTTTGGGAGGTGGAGTGCGTCGGGAGTTGTAGGTAAGGGTCAGGTGGGTGCTCGGGAGGGGGAAGGTAAGTGCATTGGGAAGGGGCGTGGTAGAATGTTGTGGGGAGGGTGCTCGGGGAGGGGTAGAGGTGATCTTTTGTGACCTTCAGTCCATCCTTTGGTAGGCCATTCATTGGGGAGGGGTCGGGTGCATCAGATGGGTGGGTGAATGACCTCCTGTACCTTGGTGACCTCATGTTACGTTGGTGACCCCATGGACCTTGGTGACCCCATGTTAAACCTTGGTGACCTCATTGACCTTAAGTGACCCATGTGACCTTGGTGACCTCCTGTGACCTTGGTGACCCCATGTGACCTTGTGACCCCATGTTACCGTGGTGAACCCCATGGACCTTTGGGTACCCCATGTGGACCTTTGGTTACCCCACTTGACCTCGTGACCCCATGTACCTCGGTGAACCCCATGTACCTCGGTGACCCCATGTGACTCGTGTGATCCCATGTGACCCCATGTGACCCATGTCATGTGTAAGAGGAGGAAGGGTGGGGTGTTGTGGGAAAGGGTGGGGAGGGGAAGTTAAGGGTGGGGTGTTTAGGAGGGACAGGGTCGGTTTGGGGTGAGGTTCTGGTGTTTGGGAGGTGGTGGATGCTCGGGAGTGTTGGGTTGCGTCGGTGATGGTCGGTGTGGGGTGTCGGGGAAGGGTAAGGTGCATGGGGAGGGCGTGGTAGTAGTTTGGGAGGGGGTGTGGTAGATAGTTGGAGAGGGTGCATCGGGGAGGGGGTTGTGTGGTTGTATCGTGTGTGACCTCATTTGACCGTGGTAACCTCATTCACCTTTTGGTGCCATTCATTGGAGGGGTCGGGTGCATTCAGGCAGGAGCGGGGATGGTGCATCGGTAGAAATGGTGGATTGACCTCATGTGACCATGTGGCCTCATGTGTACCTTAGCATGATCATTTGACTTGGTGACCCAATGTGACCTTGGTGACCCCATGTGAACTGGTTACCCTGGTGACCTCTGTGACCCCATTAACCTCGGTGAACCCATTGACCTCAGGTGGACCCCATGAACCTCATGGGGCCCCATGTCCTTGGAAGCTGGGTGTTTAGGGAGGAGGGACAGTTAGGTGGTTGGGGAAAGGGTGGATGTTTGGGGGGGTAATGTGGGGCTGGGGAAGTGAAGGTGGGGTGTTTAAGGAGGGAACAGGGTTTTAGGGAAAGGTTTAAGGGTTTTGGGAGGTGTTGGAGTGCGTAGGGAGGGTTGGGGTGCGTCGGTGAGAAGTCCTGGTTGGTTGGCAACAGGGAGGTAGCAGGGTAAGGTGGCTTTTAGGGAGGGGGAACGGGGTAGGTGACTTTGGGACTTCATGTGACCTTATGACCCTCATGTCACCTTTGGTGCCTTTCATTGGGGAGGGGGTCGGTGCATCATCAGGCAAGTCGGAGAGGGAAGCAATTTTTTATGAGCAAAAATTACTTTACAATAAAGCTTACATAGGCCACTGCATCATTGAATGCTCTGGTTTTTATTTCCTGTGGAATGTTGAATTTTGTCTCCAACATGTAATACTACTACACTGCACTTTTGCAGTTTCTTCTTACCCTAAATAAGTTTAAGTGTACTTACTATGGTGACAGGTTTCAGTTGTCCTTGGATTGTAAGTACACATGGTCAAAAGATCCCTGTGTATCCATTGGTTTATTGTTTCTTTATCCAGTATAACCATACTTTTACAACATTCTCACATGAAACCCTAACCTTATTCTTATCTAGGCTAAACCCTAAATTTCTAACATCCGATAGTGGATGAGTGGTAATTGGAAGTATTAGGAATTGGACGTAATTAGATAATATTTGGTACCACACCGAAAACTTAATAAAATATCATCTGGCCCCCTCTGGCTTAAGAGTGTTGGCAAGAAAAGGGTTGAAAACAGCCAGTCAGTTTTCGCATATCCAAATGGTAATGTGCAAAAAATATTAAGGCCTCCTGTTTTAAGTCATAGATCTGTATGTTATGAATTCATTTTGAAGAAACTTGCACGGATGTGAGCTTTGTCATCTATGGGATCAATGTGGTGTCATCATGGATATTATTATGCACTTCATAATCTCGCAATTCACAATACGGTGTGCCGCCAATGGTTGCCCTTAGATGGCGAAGTTTTCCCCAATGCTTTTGGGGAAAAAAGTCGACATCCAAAGCGCCCGTGTAAACAGCAAATATACACAGAATTACGTCACTTATCCCTTGGTTTTTCAATATATTGTCTATAGCACGTGGATGAACACTTTCTTTCTTTCTATCATCACACAAAGTCTGGTTGAGCTATTTTCAACATAATCTCACTACTACTTGCGTGTTATTAATCCATTGGTGACTTGATTGCAGTGTTGACCCTTGTGGTCAAAAATTGGACTGACAAGGGGTAACGCTATGACACCGGTATTGCGAAGTGCGAGGATACTGAGTTCTGCGTGTTTCTTGCTAAGTGGGATTTCAATGTGTAGATTTCGCAAGGACATATCCTCTTGCTAGGAACTGATCTCTTTATTAGGAGTTAAAAATGATCATGTTAATTTGTGCCATTTTGTACATAAACAAATGACAGTTTATTTGTGGTTTTAAGCTATCTGAGGGCTTGCTGCTGGTATCCTGGTAACCAGTAATACCTGTCCCAGGGCCGAGTTGTCGGCAGCTAAACCGTCACCCACCATCAGATTTCTAAGGAAATCTGATGAGGAGGGTAGCTGGTTGACCCTTAAAAAGATCTACCAAAAAGGGACCCATCGGCTCTGGAGAATAAGGATGGTTCATTCCAGCACATTGACATTCAGGAAGGGCATCGGTCAATTATCTTTTGCTCCAATAAATCCTCACAGAGCAGTATTGCTGTGAATGTGAGGTGAAACCATAGAGGGGACAAAACCGGATTTAAAATTGGTTTTACTACTTACTCTACTTGAAACCAGATGAAGTGGCAATTTAAAATGCCATTATTCTGGGTAAGTAAAAACTCACAAAAGTGTCCAAGGCCATTTTTGACACTTGAAATTCATTTAAACATCAATACAACCACCTATAATTTGCAACAATGTTTTAGTGAAATAAGTGAGAATTTTGGAGAGATCAAGTAATGTCTCTACACAGCCTTAGCTACTGAGTACATTTTGTTAGCTGTAATTCAAGCACTGTCAGACATGTAGCCGTAAGTATGGAACACTATTTATGCAATAAATTGGCCTCCCTGACAAGCCTTCCTAAACAGTTGCTCCATGGACCAGCTGTAAATCAATAACCATCACCAAAACTCATGTCTAAATACTATGTTTCCAACTTGAAAAATATTTGTTCTCCCCCTACCCACGAAAGCTTTGCCCCTTATTTATTTCATAACGCTTTTTTTTTATATTTCGCAAGCGAAAAATGTTAGCATTGAATATTTACGACAAGGCTAAGCATAGTGGACTAAAATCGTCTCAATCACTCTGAATGTAATCTGGGAGTGGGGTCTGGGAGTCAGCATTTTGATAAACTACATTGCATTGCCCTAGAATTTAACAGGCCTTCTGAGGAGCTAAAAAACCTATTATTAACTGACGTAATAATCGCATTTTGGCTTAATGTACGCCATGGGATTGTTATTGAGAGGGGTTTAATTTGGCTATGCCTAAAGATTTACTATTCCATTTATGTGATGGGGGGCATAGATCTTAGGGATGTTGTTTCAAGAGAGCCTAATAGTTGTTTGGTGTGCCGCATGTTATAAACTGTTGACATAATTTGCTAGCATTTATAGCCAATTTGCCATTTGGAAAATTTTAATATGTACGTATTTTAAAACAGTGTCCCATAGTGCTAATTGTTTTTAAAACCGGACTGGGACATGCGTATTTGATGATGGGTCCTGGAATCATTGCCCTGGGACTGTTGTTGCATTTGAGCTAATCGACATCAAAAATTATTTTTACATATTTGGAATTGTGGTGTCATTGACCTTTGATCTCTGATCGACCGTCAAAATTAACCTAAAACATTTCATTGCTGCCCGTTTGAACCCCGGGGCTGCTGTAGTATATTTACAACATTCAATGTTTCCTACATATTGACCCCATAGGCTGTTGACCTTTGACCTCCTGGGTGAGGTGGTGCGGCAGGAAACGTTATTGTCTAGAGGCTAATGGCTGCAAAGTTAGGTGGAGTCAAAGTATTCGGAGAGATCTTGGGGACCTAACAGGCCATGCAGCGGTCATAGGTGCCTCAACCAGCAAAATTGTAACTGAGTTCGTGAATTACAGGCCCAATAGTTGCTACTTGCCTCAAATGTGGCGAAATTCCATGGACATGCATATAACCCTTATTTTGGGTTAAGGTACTTTATTTTCCAACACCATGATCAAATGGTTTGATTTTAAGCCCATAATGTAGCTTTGGTATGGAGACCAAACAACCTCAAGCCTAATCGAGTACATATGTGTACTTAACAGCAGCAGGACTGATCGTCAATTCATATACCATTTTCAGTTTAAAGATATGTAATGATAGCTTCTTATGTGGAATTGAATGTCAAAGCTAATGGTAATGATTTTCACCAAGGTTTCCCGCATCGGGTCTCTAGCGTCTCTACTGACATTGCGGTACCATTATGTATACATATAGAAAATGGTACTATGCAGTGCAATCATGGAACAAGGGTCAACTCCAAAGCCCAACAAATTAATAAAAGAATGTATGAAGATGTTAGTTTTGTCAGTAACATGATATAATGGTTTCCGTGTGAATGTACACTTCAAAACACCTTAATGATCACCCCTCACAACAAGTCAAAATATTTGAAATTTGGCAGAATACTTTAAAAGTGAAAGATGATCTGTGGATTCTCATAAGTTATTTTTTTTTTCAAAGAAATCTGACAGAAAGAGAAGCAAATAGCAGTGTCCAAAGATTTGAACTCCATTCAATTCGGTTTAATAAGTGGCCGTACGGGCAGTATGACTAAATATGATTTTTTTATTGCCTTTGTTGGGCTTGCTTTTATCTTCACTTGTAGGGAATTTTAGGATATAATACCCATACTTGTTAAAACAGGCAAAAATCGGCATTTTTGCTTATTTTTTTTTATGTTCAGATTTAGCAACTCACGATAGTGCCTATCAACATCTTTTTTTGTGGGCCGCCAGCCTTTAGCGGAGGACCACTTAGCAATCCGTTGTGCGTGTTATGTGTGGTGTGGATGTATGTATGTTTGTTACTAAATTGTTAAGTTTTTTAAATCGACCTCATTGAAAGTTGAAGTTCAATTGAACCAAACTTTTGTCATAGGTGCCCATGGAACCCTCATATATTTGATGAGGTCCAAAGGTCATTGCCCAAGGTCAAAGGTCATAGCTGAGGTCAAGTTGACAAATGGGCTAAAATGTCAAATTGGACCTAACTTGAAACTTGAAGTTCAATTGGAACCAAACTTGTGGTCATAGGTGCACCATGCGATCCCTCATATTTTGAGGAGGTCAAACGTCATGTGCCAGGGGGGTCAAGTCATGGGCGGCCCACTCTTATATTCTTGGAATATAGCGAGCGTGAATCCGAGAACCGGCGAAATGCTAGTTTAGTAGTCATTTTTCACATTATATTTCATCATTTGCAACATTAAATTTCAATGTGACTGGAAAGTGTGTCACCAAACGTCTGTCGGAATAGAATGCTGACTGACAATCCAAACAAACTGTGTGCTTCATTTTGTGAATTCATCAAGTATGATTGTATTTCAATAATTTCATGATCTAAAATGGAACAGCCTATACTTACATACCTATTTCAAATGATATTCTAAATTCTCGTGTAGCTAGAGCAAACATGTCAAACATTGTATGCAAACATATTAGCCAAAACACTAAATAAGAATATATATCCCCATAAAGTATGGCGTGTGAAATCAAATATCGGGAGTGCATTTGAGAAACTAGTAGGTCGGGATTTTAGCGCAGGAACTGTTATTTTTCAAATCGAGTGAAATTTAATGATGGTGGTGGTCAGCGGCTACTTGAGTACCTATCTAATTCCCAGAAGGTTGAATTTGAGAAAATGGGAAGACACTAAGTCCAGGTTGAAGCAGGTAGTTACCGTACTGAATATAACCAAATGCATGATTGAAAGGGGGTCACGCAGATTTGGTTAGTCGGGAAAGTGTGGCTGGAGAAACCATACCCATTTTTGAGGGCCATTTTGTAGAAAATGGTACTTTATTTCCAAGATTTGTGCTTCCAATATATGCACCAACTTCAAATTTTTTAAGCCTTATATGGCGATTGTCATCACTTATCAATTAGAGTAGAACCCAATGTCTCTCATAACCTAGTCTCTCATGTCTTGCCATTCTTTGGAACTCGCAGGTATGGCAGTAATGACATTTCTTTGAAAAGTTATGTTGTGGATTTTGAAAAATTCTGAGCAGGGTGTTTTGCGTTTTGGGGCATTTTGTTTTTCGTCCTTTTTGTGTGTTTTTTGGCTTAATTGTGTTGGGTAGGACCCGGGGCAAGATTATGCTGAATTGTCCGTTGTCCTACAATTAGATGCTGCTGGTTTGTGGAATGCCTGAAAGCCAAGCATTATCAATGCTGCCCAGAGAGCATTGCATTGCACTATTCGGATACACCACTTACAGTACATTTCATGCTTACTAGGTCGATGAGGTTATGTTATTGCCCCGAAGGGTAGTTTGTTATTCGTTTTCCCACCAATCTCTTTCTCCAGTGGTCTAAAGTTCCATGTGCCTTGTACCAGGTTGTACTTACTGGCACTCATTCCAGTTTGCCCTTCCTGAAGATAGTGCTTATTTATGCAAGTCTCATTCACGATGCAATGTTTCAACACTTTCAATAAGCGCACTATAATAATAGATATGCTTGAACTTTACCCTTGCACTGTGTTAACTTGAAACAGCCCAAATTTCTCTCACTTCAACCAATCTATCATAAGTGGCCTTAAAACACACTCTACCTAAGAGAGCATATTGTACCTCCCACATGCATCAGTTTGGGTACATTTCACATCAATAGATCCCATGCATGACATGCATGTGATCCCCAAAAAATCCCATTTTAATACATAAACTAGACTTTTTCGACACCCTTTCCTGCGCACAAAACACTAGTACTTTAAACAATTTAATAATGAAAGGTTTTGTACTCCTTAAACTTATACTGCCCCCTAAATACGAATAGTTAGTTAAAGAAACATTATAGGACATTGCAATCAATGTATTATGGGATTAGTTCAAAAATACACTCTGCTACTAGAAGCAAGGTTAAATGCAACCACTGTTTATTTCTTGGGAACTTGATGATTAAATTAACACTTGTAGCTTGTCACCTTATTACTGAATGTGAAATTGTTTGAGTTCTTCAATATTTTTATGGATTGAAAGTGTTAAAAAACCTAGTTTGGTATTTTACGTGGGGTAAAATTAGCCCAATTTGTAGTGTCGATGGTTGAAATCGGGTGTAATTAGTAAAGTTATATGATAGTTATTTTGTAATTTTGTATAGTGACCATTTTACAGACTATGTTATCAAACACCAAAAGTCATATGTTGACAGTTGTCAAAACACAGGAGATTGTTCTGGTCAAGTAAATTGCCATCACAGAGTGGACCAGGACTTCAGAAAATAATTAGTTCAGTGAATATAATCCCCATTTGCAAAGAGTGATTACTACACAAATTTTATAATGTAGTCTAGACATGACAATAAAAATGTTATTGAAAAGTGAAAACTACAAGGTTAAAGTGCTGTGGGGGGGGGGTTCTCACACAAATGACCATTTTAAGGACGTGCCACAGAACTCGGTCCCATTTTCAGCCTTCTGGTATATTCAATGACCCCTTTTTTTCATGCCAATTTTGGTATAGCAATCGGGTCGTTTTTTTTTTCAAAATTTTCTGAAATTTGTTGGAAAAATTAGCCGCAATTTCCTCAATTGAAGCCAAAATTGTCCAAAATTTGCTTAAAAAAAAAAAAAAAAAAAAAAAAATGGCAAATTTGGGTTAAATTTGACCTAAAATTGATCTCTGGTATAGCATGGGTCCATGTTTTGGCAACAAAAAAGGTATAGCTATGGGTCCCTTACTTCCAGAGTCCTTGAGGCACGTCCCTACCCAAAACATAGTGGGAACCCCCCCCCCCTCGGGTGGTTAAGTACGGTAAGGGAAAACAAATTAAGAGAATTGAAGAAGTTATGAATTACTCTCCATTAAAGTGTGTGTAAAAGTCACACGACAGATTGACAAACTCCCTGAATGCAGGTCCACATGGAGCATCTTGTCTTACCGATTTGAAATCTCGACGACTTAAAATATTATACCAGAAAAATATTTGCTGTTCCTTGGAAGTTGAAAAAGCAATAAAAAAAAGGTTTTCAATAACAACAAAATTATTGCATTTAAAAAGTCATTGCCATTAAAAATGCAATATTTTGTGGTTCGGGTAAGTTAAACAGAACATTAATACACTGTAATGTAATGTCATAAAGTTTACATAGATTGGCAATTGAAAGCCTATGTCACGTGAAGTAATGGTCAAGTGAAAATTAATTTAAAAAAAAATACTAAAGCCCTGATTAATGTGTAATTTGTGGGAGTTCACATCATATAAATTAAATTAAGATTACAATGAGTAAACCATTTCCTATGCAATGATTAAAGCGGCATTGGTATTGTCATTCACATAAAAAATAAAATTTTTGCTGTTCATTTCAGGGGTGAATTAATACTCTGGTATGCATTATAAAGATGTAAAAAACACCCGGCTTTAAAACAAAATGGACGAAACGCCCTTTTCGGGAAATTTTAAGGACCATTTTAAATAGAAACAAGTGCAGTAAGGTACATTTCAGAAAGCCGGCCACTTCAAATCAATTAAAAGGTTGCATTTTTGTTGCTCTACACCTCTTTTGTTTATGGTCATGAGAGACCCGAGAAAAGATAAGTTCCAAAATTTCAGTGATTTTGATGAGGGTTTGATTTATTAACAATGTTTATCTCACGTGTGCCACAGAGCCAAGGCTTACTGGCATATAATTTCTGTGTACAGACAGAAAATACAAAATGACTATTCTTCCCGAGTAGATCGACTTTGCAAGTATGTTAGGCAAAATGCTATACTTTTAGGCTAACGGGTCAGGTGATGTTGTAAAAATCTCAACTCCTTTAGGTAAGTCAGGGGAGATTCGAGGGATCTCGAAAAGCCAATGTGTGAAGTGTTGCGTTCATGTGATTAGGACTTTCAAATAGCATGTTATAAATAAAATTACGGTATAGAACAACAAGAAGTAACCTTTTACGTTAGCTTGGAAAGGATAGCTGAACAACCATAATCTTGTGGCCTCCTAATAGAGAATTTATGTAAATTAAAGCAATTGTGAAAACAATTATCATCATATGGAACTTATATAGTAATTGTACTGAAGTACGTATGATGGATATTCAAAGAGGGTTAATATATAAATAAAGGATGTTGTTGTTATTGTCTTGAATGGCATCATATTATAGGCTCTGCATCATTGAGGCTGTCTGGTTTGGCTTTTTGCGACAGCTACAATTCTTCCATAAAGCTGATATAAGTATGAAGTTGTACACAAGGGTAGTATTCACGTTAAGCTTTCACCAGCCCAAATTGGAGTTATGTCACTTTTAATTTTTGGACTATGGGCCCCTAAAGTATGGTCCGAGTTGTTTTGGGGCCATTTTTGACCCCCGTGATATTAAATTGGGGCAATGGTGCATTTTTTCTGTTCAATATTTGCAATATGCAGCAAAAGGTAATCCAATATGCCAGTTGACGGAATCCTGAGGGATGTAGTTCTTTACTTATTGGCCCTCTGAATATTGAATTTCACACCGGTACATGTTTTTGAGGGACCCCCCTCAAATTTAAATTGCTCTAGTGTGAAAAACGAAAAGAGGTACAGAGCTAAAATTTTCAGGATTTTAGTTTCTCATGAATATCTTTCAATACACCGAAAAAGAAAAAAATCAATGAGGGGTATGGTGTACTCATTTTTGAATTGGAGCATGGAATGGACCAGTAGAAAACTGTTACAACAAAAAATGTGCGGTGGGCCAATAACCACTTTGTTGTCCCAGCCGAACGAAGTTTCGGGAGGGGACTATAAAATGGGCTCCGCCCGTATGTCCGTCCGTCCGTCCGTCGTATGGTCGTGATAAAAAATGTTAACCCTGGACATTGGGGGATATCTTTTTTCTGGATGAGCTAGAGTAGGCCAAACCGGGGTATATTGTAGGAGGGGATACCCTACTCACATGTAATGCATTCCCCCAGGGTCCTCCCCTGGGTCTGTCGGGGTAGGGAAAAAAAGGTCAAGGGAAAAAAGGTCAAATTGCACAGAAAATGTCACATTGTGTACAATTATCTGGAGTTCCGTAAGGGCAAGGATGATGTAACTTGGTGGAAAGAAGAGGTTAGGGCGAGTTCTCACCTGATTACATTTGGGTGTAAAAATGCTAATTAAGTATCTAAATTTGCATAATTTATGAAATTTTTCTCGCAAGCTTGTGTACACGTTTTCTGGAGTTCGGTAAGGGCGTTAATGATGTAACTGGTTGGAAGAGGCAAGCTGATGAGTGCTTGACGTGATTAGATTTGTGGGCGATTTTATTTAGTTCGGTAGTCGGGTCAGTCTTTTGGGTTGCCAGCATGGTACAGTTCTTTAAAAAAATGTGAAATACGCAGGGGGGGGTAGACATGCAAAACCTAAAGGCAACAGCAAATTCAAAAGGGCATAAGCTTCCGGGTGCTAGGTCTGTTTCAAAGATTAACGATAGGAGGGCGCTCTTACGCAATCGAACGGTTACACACAGGATTGACTAAAGGCTAGCCTGGTCAACGAATATTTAAAATCTAAATGACGTTATTGGAAATTACACTATTTTGCAGCGGGTTAATCCCCACTAACCCCGACGGATTTTGCAAGCCAATAATTTTTCTTAACTATGTATTATAAGATCTTTGGAAAGAAAATGTTAAGAGATGATTTTTAATGTCACTGGGCTCGAGACTGCCATAGTAAAATGCACGTAGCAGTTTCCCAAATTACCGTTGGAAATTCCCCAATGCCCAAATCGAGCAGATCGTGTCCTTACCCCCCTGAAAATACGTAAAAATTCATGTTTGCGCCACTTTCCAGACCCCCGTATGGGTCCCCAAAATTTAAACTGTGGTCACATGATTTTTTTCAAAAATAGTGTTGCAAATTGAGGTAAATTGATCATATTTTTACTAAATTTAGTGAATTTTCAGGGATTTTGAATGATGAATTTCAAGATTTCTTGAGTCATTTACCCAAAAAGATAACATTTTCTTTCAAGTTATTTGTGGCTGAGGTAGTGATGGCCAAAATAAGGGTGGACTGGTGCAGCTTTAAGATATCCACTTAGTGATCGCGATATTCGGCGGAGACATATTTTACGCATCGCCGTAAATACAAGTTCGCCTTGTTATAATCTAAATTTGTTATAACATGTTATCATAAAGCATAACAGGGCCTGACCATTCCAATGGGTTAATCTGCCAGTGGTAATAATGTACAAATGCCATAAAAAACAATCATCAATTACTGCTGAAAAAGCTTATTCAACTTCGTGCAACTTAAAAACCTTTTTTTGATGTGTATACCATAACTCCCATGAACTTGATGATCCCATGCCTAGTCTAGTCATTACCTGAGATGAAAATTATTTGATGTTTATGATTGTACACAACGTAAAAACTTGGTAAGTTCACTGTCTGGCCTATTTGCGATTCATTGTCCTGCTCATCGTCTCACCATTTTTAACTCAGTGTGTGGGCGATGTGTGTATGGGTAGTGATACCTGCCCAGTGGCTTCTCAGTGTATACTTGAATTTATTTGAAAGTGAATTGTTATGCATGTAAAATATTTTCTATAGCACCAGTGATTTGGGAATCCCCAAGCCAGCATGTTTGAACATGTTGACCATGCATGCTCGGATGTTCCCCTCCTAGGTCAGTGCCATAATGTGAATACACTGCATCATAAAACAATCTCCTACATCATTTTAGGTTTTTTTGTGCGAGTAATTAGTGGCACAAGCCCTTGTCACAGGAAGAATTTTGAAATAATTCCTTCAAAGTTTACTTCATTGTAGGGCATAAAAAACTCGAAATAATAGAGTGGTTGCTGCAGTTGTTGTACACATGATTCTTATACACTGGGACCGAGCAAAGAAAGCGGGATTACGATGTAAGCTTTTTTTTATAACAAGTTTCTGCTGTAGTTCTCATCAGATCAGATAAAGGGAAAAGGGTTGAGAAGTAAGAAAGTGACATTAATGGTAAGGATGCAAAGATTCAAGCCAACTCAAATGGGCATACAGTTATGGCATTTTTCTCATAATCCTGTAGGAGATGGCGTTGTCTGTTATCTTTGTCGTAATATTAAAATTAAATAGGATCTTAAGACCTTGTTGTATTACACTATCAGTGTTCATGCATCCAAAATATATGCTGTTTTTTAATGGCAGGGCCAAACTTATTTGAAATTACAGTTTGTCCTGTTTATTAATAATGTGAATAATGTGGTTATTTTGCAGCCGAGTCATTACGAGGGAATCCACGGGTGTTTGGTAGCATGGGAGCCAACCTCAGTGATGTACGCTAATCCTCCTCCCTTCCTAGAGAAGGTAGAGAAATGTAATGTGTATTATCTTGATTGCCAGTATAAAGGAGGCAAAATCACGATCTAAATTAACCTAGTAATTCCCGAAACTTAAGGAGGCAGGACACGATAGCTCCTCGCACTAGATCCTGGCTTGTTGGAAAGTGGATTTTCCACAAAAAAATGCTTGCGGTGGAGTTCTGAGTGGGGACTCCGCGTAAGAATCAGCAGCTGCGCCTGGCATGCGTTATATGCGCAATAAAAACTATTGAAGCGCGAGAGATGCCTGTGACGGTCAACCACTAAAAATGCCCATAGACCAAACACCCTCTCTCAGGAAAAAAAACTGGGGGAAACACCCAAAAAAAACTTTGGATGACTAATGGTAAATGAGGTTTTATTTTCCCATGAGGGCTTGCGAACGTAAGGTGTGAAAGGTTTTTGTTAGTTTGAAAAAAGCGACTTTAATTGTAGGAATAGAATCAATATGTTATGTTTCTATGCACTGTTTATTTAATTAAGGTGGCCTGTCGGTGTTACAACGACCCCTCAAATTGACAAAGATAGCATTTCAAATTGTTTAAAAAAAAAATAATTATTCTTATATTAACTATCTCCTGGTCTAAATAGGTGTCCGAATTTTACATGCGAAATTGACCTGGAAGAATTTTCTGATTTCGGTGCGTAATGAAACACAGTGGCCTATGGGGCACAGTCAGATCGACTTTGAATTTGGAAATAACCTTTTATCGAGGATGGTGAACTATAAACAAAATGAAGGGTTTAGGATATGAAATGCATCTTTAAGTTTGAAAGTGCAACTCACATGTAAAAACCATATCAAAACACGGTGGGAGCGATTAGTGTGGATGGGAAAAGAGTTCGTGGGCCTACATGTGTAGAAGAGGCGATGCATAATTCCGTTCTTGTGAGGTCCCTTTTGTAAAACTTTTACCTAAGACGCTAAATTTAGCCAAATTTGTTACTGCGCCTGCAAATTTTTCGAAATTTCAATGAGTTCCAAAGGGGCATATGAAAATGTTGAAATCAGGTCCCATGCCCACAGTTTGGAATTCGGGGCCGCACATCCCTACTGAAAAAGTTACCCCTTTTCCCTCAGAAGATACTCCTCCATCTGTCCTCCCCCTTCCTCGTCACTAATTCTAAGTTTTCAGAGACGAATAATACGGAATAAACATGAAAAGACATAAAATTTAATCTATTATTTGAATTTTTGCAGCATTTTTACAAGATTTGTCTTCCTAAACTAGTTTGGAATTGAGAGAGTTGCATTCTTACTCTCTAAAAATTATGCGTCGGGTGCAACTTTACAGTAAAGACAACGAGTTTAGTATGGTGTTGCAGAATGCCAGTAAATACTCCGAAAGTTCCATAACTCAGAAAGGTATTTTTAACGGTGTACAGCATACTTTCTTGTTTTTACGTGTATTTTGTTCAATGCTCCCAATTTTTCCAGATTTTCAGAGAAGTACTTCTCATTATAAATGCAAACTATAGGAATAAATAGGAAATCGGTCTTACTAAATGCTTGGTCGATACACGCGAGAGTATTAGAAGCGTTGATATCGCGTAACCTATTTTGCGTGTGACGCCTCTGAATGTCGCATAGACAGTTTCTCACAATTTTGAAAACTAAAAAACGTGTTATTTGTTACATTGAGAAAAGTAGGTCGGTGACCCCATGCTTTTTCTTTCTTAATCAAAAGCCTCTAGTAGTGCGCAACTTTTATTAAAATTCCATCAAAAAATTTCGAGCAGAATTTTTTTTATAATTAAAAATGTCTGTCGTAAAAATCAAATTTCCATAGGTTTGTGTACGAAATTTGATCAAAAATGGCAAAAAATAGGTATTTTGAATCAATATTATATGAAATACAAGGTCGGTGACCCCAATTTTTTATTTTGGATTGTTGGTTACCATCGATGGAAGTTTGTTCATACCGAGTTTCAATGAAAAATTTTCGGAAGACTATTGTGTCCTAGCCTCCTTAAGGTATTTAGCACTGATTTCTTTGTAGTGCTTGGGTCTTCAGAGAGGATTTTTTCAAACCAATTTGGTGATGTGGGGGAACTAATTTTTGGGGGAGGGGGAATTAGAGGTTGTGGAGCTGAAAACATTTTTCCACAAACTTGAGCATATGGAGCTAAATAGGAATTTAAGAACTGAAGCATACTCAAACAGGGAGTCTAAAAAGGAACTGTAGAAGAGGTGCAAACTGGGAGTCTATACCGCTTATACCCATACCACCATATTAGGTGAGTCCCCTCTGAGTAATTCCTCTTTCCTCCCTCCCCCCACATCTCCCCTCCATTCCAACCAAATTTATGTGTTTATTTAAACATAGCTTGTGTTCTGGTTTCCTGTACATGAACCATGGTTTAATGAATGTTTTACTGCCCAAAACTTGGCCTTTTGCAAGTAAATGCATATTTGAGGTATGAATTTCTTTTATCTGATTGTAGCTTGATGACATGGTCACACCTGACAGATTCCAGGATAATATCTTTATTTTGGTAATATATACAAAAAGCTTCAATTCATCAAGACATACCATTTTCTCACCACATTGCTATTAAGATTGAGCTAAAATAAGGGCTTTTTGTACAAAGAAGAAGAGAATGTTAAGTATGATTCAAAACATGTCCAATTTATGGGAATGTAATGTGTGCCAAATCATGATTACTAGTGCTACCTTATTGTGGGTAATGAAATTCACTGCATCATGATGTAATCAATTGTATAATTAACTATTGTGTGTTAAGTTTAACTGGTGTGAATGGTGCTTAGCATTTTGGAGCTCATTTTGAAATTGGACCCAAATTGAAAAGAATTTTGAAATGTTTTCAAATTGTGAATTGCACTTGCAGAAAACTTGTTTGGTTTAATCATGTCAATAGATTTGAGTATACTCATGATATTTTAAAACAGTTAAAATATTCCAATCATTTTAACACTTAGTTTTAAGTTTATTGAGCAAACACTAGTCTTGATAAAAAAACCGACACATTTAGGCATGGGAGTTTTCAGGTTAAAACCCAATTTCATGAGGTGTTTCCCCCCATAGATAGCCATTTTCATCTATTTGCAGCCCAATTCTGGTTATTTTCACCTTGTTTTTTTTTTTTTTACACTGTGTTTTTCCCTGTTTTATTTTGTTGTTTGTTTTTTTTTGCAAAAGTTCTCATCCATATCGGCAAATAATGACAGCGGATACCCACTTGTATTAAGGCTGCTGCGATGAAGGAGGGGTATAGGAGTTTGATTTAGAGAGCAAGATGTCTGTGAAAAGTTCTCAGAAACTGTACAATACAAATTTCCACTTCTTTCTGTTATTACGAACATGTGAACTCTAAACTGACCAGGAAAGTTTCATAAATTTGAGGTCCATAATCAATTAGGGGGACATGGTGTCAGTTTGCTTTGAGATCAAATTGTAGTTTGCTAAATTTCTGATTCTCACAACTTTCAGGAGTATGTTACTTTTAGTTGGTGATGAAAATCGGACATTTCGTTCAAATATTATGGTTGATCGAAGTTGTACAGCATCTGTATATGTAGAGAAGGACGATTTCTTATGTTTCATATTGTTTTTCAGCAGCTCATTACTTGTTTTTTCATTGTTGCAAGCAGTTAATATTTAAGAGAATTACAAAAATAAATTAATTTTGGGGTAAAAGTGACCATTTACAGATTTCTTTTTAATTAAAATAATAGTATTAATTTAATAGAATTGATAAATTTAGAATTAAAAAACAAAATTGCAATAATTAATTAATATAATAATTGATTAATTAACAATTAAACGCCTCTGGACCGTTTTTGGCCTATATCTTTTTTTGCCATTTTTCGAACGGTTGCAAACTTGTTCCCCCCCCCCCCCCACTTATCTCAAAAACTGTTTGGACCTGTGAATCAACATTTGGCACAAAAATAGTTTTGGTCTACATACAATGATCCTATGAGAGGATTTTCTATAAAACCATTTAGTTTTTGAGTTAGATTGATTTTTGTATGCCACCAGCAGCAAAAATGGCAAGAGAAGTTTGAACGGTTGCTATGGTGACACGGAATATAATTTGGTAATTGCTCTCATAGGATCACAGGTCCTGGTCATAGTAATTGTTTAAGAAACAAATATGTTTCAAATAACTTTCTATTTTTGAGATAAATGGGGGGGCAAATTGTCATTTTGAATTTCTGATTTTCTTGGTGCCATGACCTTTGACCCCTGCTAATTAGCATACCGGAGGTCGATATGATTCGAGACAAATATATTGAAAAAGGCTCATCATACCGAACATTTGGGTATATCACTTGCTTGTATTCAAAGAATCTATGTGCTGTAATTGCAGTAATCATAATATTGTATGAAAATGACGCCATGTCCCCCCTTAAGATGCAATGCCAGATATCTTTATTATGATGCAAGGTGATTACACTACACCACAAAAACTTTCTTTTCTGCCTTAAATTTGTCCTAGCTTTCACTTTTCCATCCTTCACTTTTCCCATCCTTCACTTTTCCCATCCTTCACTTTTCCCATCCTTCACTTTTCCCATCCTTCACTTTTCCCATCCTTCACTTTTCCCATCCTTCACTTTTCCCATCCTTCACTTTTCTTTATATTTTGCTTCTATAATACCCGTTCCCTCAAAAACAGTTCATGCTCTGCTTCTAGCTATCAACTACCCCAGCTTTCAATGCAAATTGCAGTGGCTGATTGCTTGTGTGGTGTTCATATTTTTTGCTTTTGAAAAGTTTTCAAGAGAGATTTTATACTCACTGGCATTTGTGTGAATCAACCTACGTACTGGTAAGGCTTTTGTTCTATTTTATCAAAAAACTATGCCAGATTTATGGATGTTAGCAGCTCTATCCAAGATGGCTCTCAAATATCTTCAGCCAAAACATATATATGGGACAATATCTCACGTTAGGAACATCAAAATTCTTAAACTAGACACTCTTTGCATTACAAATTGTAACTTTAAAAAAAAAATACCTTTTGGGTGCATGGGGACCCCCGTTGGCCACCCAACTAATGGGGGTTATGGATATAATAAAATCCATAATGGAGCTCTTTAAGAAAAGTGACTCTAGATGCCACAGAAGGCAAACTAATAAAGCAAATCAAGCAGCAACTTGTTTGTTACATGGCTCATTGATACTCAATCATTTGAGGCTCAGCAAAATCCATACGTTTTAGTCACTTTCCATTTTTTCAGTGTTACCATATAAGTGTGATCTCATTAAATTTTTTTAAAATCCTTTTGTAATTAAGAAATATATTTTGTGGTTGTTTTAGAGGTCCCCATAGTACAGGCCTGCCCACTCCTACAGTACATTTTGGTGTATAGAGGTGGAACATACCATCTCAGATGATACTCCATTTATCTTGTTCTCCTTTATTAGGATGACAGTGGATCTTCAAATGAGGACAGCATCAGTGTGGATGAAGATGATGATGATCTCCTTAACAACCAAGATGATGACGATGATGAGCTAGAAGTTGAAGGGCTCAATAGAAAAGATACCAACCCAAATGATGATAGTGACAATGACTTCTGAAGCTTGAAGACCTTGACAACAATTACGATAGATAAGATTTTAAGATACCAAGTACTTAATATAGAGAACATTGTCAAATTAAAAATGACCCAGTATTGCTCTTATTCTGTGTAATATAGACCTTATCTATACTTTCGATGTGCCTGAGATCTAGCAATGGCAAAAATAACACATACTTATAGGCAGGGTTCAAACAAAATACATTAGCCATCGCAATGGAGGGCTCTCACTACCCTTCGTGATGGGAATGCTGGGGTAAAGTTAGCGAAAATGCCTGTCAACAATAGTTTTCCATTCCCGTCGTTAAGAAATAAATAAAACGGTGGAATAAAATGCAATTTTTACCCTGATTTTTTTCCTTTTAAGGAACGCAAATTTAGATTAGGGATACAAACTGTGACTTGGGCAAGAGATAAAACAGGAAATCCGCAGAACGCGGACTCCACATCCCTGGCTTATACTAGAATAGAATTATAGCAGTGTTCTGTCTTGTGTTTACTATACTCTGGTCATAATTTCTTGGACAGTTTTAGAACGGTACGCCCGCTTTCCCCGCCAAACGGCGCACCGTTAGTTGCCCCGTATACGCAGTACACGCAACGATCAGCCCGCGTTTGTTATGTCCAGAAATTATGGCCCAAGTAACACAGTGTAAGTGTTCAGGGGTTGCATACAAATGGGTCTTGCACCATACACCCCATTTTAAATAGTGGGTGTGCAAAATCTACATTTATAGATGCTCTCTCGGACTATCCAGGACATTGTCCAACTTATCAAATCAAAATCTTAGGGGGGGGGTAATTTTGCCATATAAGAATTATATTTTGGAATCTTTATTCAAGAAATTGCAGATTTCCCCCAGTTTTAAAAGCTAACAGAACCGTCCTGATGAGCACATACATCATATCTGAAATGCCTTCAACCATTGAATGTAGAACCCCCAGTGTCAAAAGAACTGACGCCACCTCTGCAGGACCAAGGTCACAATTTTCTTTTCTTAACCATTGGTTTCTAATGGTCCAAGAATTGGCCAAGCATCACAGTGAAAACTGGAAGTGACACTTATTGGCTTAAAAGTCAAGTGTATCTAATGGGCTACAAAAACACTGAGCTCTTGTGTCACAAACCAGTGTTGCCAACAAAAAAAATTCCTTCAAGCATGCACTAGAGGAAAAAAGTAGTCCAATTTATACATTAACCATTGGTTTATAGGGACAAAAATTGGCTGTCTTACCCATGGCCCCGCCAAAATATCTCTTTGGGTGAAGTTCAAAATACCTAATTGGGTGGGTATAGTGTGGTGTTGGCACACTTACCAACTACTTTGCGTTTATGATTCATTCAGCTGAGAACTTCCAAATCAAATATGACCAACCAGCAAGACAATGTCGATGTGTTATCTTTATCATTTAGTAGACATGAATTCTTGAATCTCTTGGTTAACAGTCCAGTTATAAATTTCGCGTATGCCGTGGTAGAATTTGCTAACCACGTAATATATCCCGTATTGCGTGATTATTCCACCAATTATTAGACCCCTACTTTACATACATAAGATATGTGTGTAATATCTTGTGCATCTGTGGAAACTCCTCTGACAGCCGCTTCTGAGAACCATCCAATACACTCATTGCCTGTGTTGTGATTGTGCAATGCAAACACATTGATACGTAATTTATTCCTATGTTCTTCTGTATAATTTTGAAATCCTGGGTGTTTTAGCAAATGGGGTTGGCTACTGCCAAGAAGTCTTTCAAAGAGGCATGTAAATTTTCCCAGTCTACAGTGCAGTGGGTCAGCATACTCTGTCATAATTCCTACTGTTTCAGTGCTCTGCATGACAGCCTGGTCTATGACTACCTGTGGGCTTGGGAAAGCTGGTTCTAGCAATGACTTACTTTATGGTTGATTTGATTTGTACTTTTGTAGGCCCCATATATTACTCGAGATAGGCCTAGTCTAGGCGTCAAAGACCTGTTGGTCTATGTTCCTGTTGAACCTGTTTTTAATTTATTTTCGAAAGCCAAACTTAGTGCTTGGCCATGACATAATCTAACTCTTGCTGTGCTATTCGAAATTTACTTTAGACTTCCACTTCAACTTCACGTCTACAATATAATTAGTTATCCCCTGTTTCTACGCAATATGGAAAATACCTGATGGTTGGGTGCTGTATCACATTGGGTGCTGTATCACAATCGCCGACGGCCTCATGTGGTACGGCACCCAACCATATGTATTTTCCGTTATTGCGTGAACAAACGGGTGATAACTAATAGTATTCCGTAAGTACTGTGCTTGTATAGCATGACTTGATGTGTAAGGAATTTGAGAAGTACAAGCGAGGACTGGTATCCAGATTGGGTTAATAATAAGGTTTTAATTCAAAATATGTGCAGGTAGAAAGTTTTTGCTGTTTATGGTTCTCATTGTATAAAGGAACATTTTAAGACAAAAAACATCCTACACAGTCTTCAATTTGTGAAATCCAAATAAATTATTTTCAAGAGGCATCAGTGTGTGACCCGAGTTGGTGTAAATCCATGCACAGCGGCCTGTGTCCGCTGTTGTGGGCAACATGTAACCTTTTCAGTTTTGCTTTGCTGTAAAGACGATTTGGGGAACTCTCTTGGGTTGCTAATGGTAAACAATAGGTAAAATAAATCTTTACCAATTTTGACAAGTAAATCATAAATTGTATGTTTGAATTCTTACCTTTATACCACAACTGACCATACAGGGATATGTTGCAAACCTGAGTCATTTTTCCCAAAAGCGTTTGGCATATCAATGACACTCCTTTGTCTAGGTCAATTTTGGAAGGTGAATGGGTCTTTCAAATGTTGTCAATTCTTTTGGGGAAAGTAGCCCAAGTTACCTTAGTGGAGCCAAAAAGTGCCTAATTTGCAGAAAATTTGGTAAAATTGTGCCAATTTGTGTCCAATATCAGCACACATTTTGTATCTCAGGTATGTCTGATGGTTCCATTTTCTTGGAAAATTGGTATAGCTAGGTCCACTCTAAAGGTTTTGGAGGCATGTCCCTACGCCAAACCTACATTTGAACAAAGGCCCACCATGCTTTGTATTCTTATTGCAAACACACTTTGAACCTAGCACAAGGCAGCAGCTTATTGCAACTTGCAACCTTGGCAATTAACACAATGGTTTGTGCTCATTGACAACCTATAGGTTAAGGAACTGCCCCTTAATTTTTTTTGTCATAACGCTGAGTGTATTTGGATAAACTATAGATGGCAACTACAGACCTTTGTACTTCATCAAATATAATTGCATCGTTTGAGTTCTTTCTACAGATTTTGTTAAAGGTTCGGTTTGCCTCACATGTTATACTTGTTCTGTCTATCACCAGTTGCCATTTGACAAGTTAGTGAGTATTAAGGGGAATTAAGAGGGTGTTGGGCATAACCAGGCATTCACCTCCTGCATGGTCACTGGTTTTGTTTAGTAAGAAGAGAATTGAACCTGATTACTATAATTATTCCCCCATTCATATTGCGGCCAGTTAAGGTTCCCTGCAAATGGCAAGCTGTGCAAAGAGCACTTGGTTGAAAAATTAAAGCTTTGGCCGATCGAGAAGAAGTGATGGCATAATTCAAGATGATTTGACAGTTGAGGAAAATCCTGCCTATAGTTTTTGTCACCACACGTTGAAGGGCACTCACTGTGCTTTTATTTTAGCCATGAATCGCATGCACTGTGATGAGGGGGGCTCCCTTTGGAATCATAGCATGATAGGCGCACAAATAAGGCGACACAATCGAAATGCTGCTCTGAAGCAAGACATATCTTGGTGTAAACGTTTTCACTTCAGGCCATTGTCCCATGGACACAATCTAGGAAAATATTAACGCAGCCAAAATTCAAGCCTGCCCAAATAAAAAACAACTAAGTATTCTCTGTATATAAATATGTATTTTATGTATATAAATGTCTTATTTATGATTGTTTGAAATAATCTTCCAATAAAATGTGTTCTACAGAAAAATCACTTGAAAAATAATAATAACTTTACATAAAAGAACTATTGTTTGTGTTTTTGTTAGTGTGGCAACGGTGTGAATCCAAGTTCCTGGTGTTTGTTTCCAAACTCATTCTAATTGTTTTTCCCTTCCATGTATCCCGTGCCCGAAGAAAAGGTTATGCATCAAATGTTATGCTAATTTATACTATTACTTAAAAGCTATAATATTGTGTGGTATTGCGACACTTTGAAAACATGTATGCATATTTTTTAAATGGTACAGGCCAGAGGCTAAAGTCAATTTAACGTGCCATTTTCTGCATGACTAGCTACTGATGACAGCAATCTATCCATTAAAAACCAAGTTCATTGAGTTTTTAGTGTAGATGAATCAGTATTTTCATTAATAGTTTATCTATGGCAACACACCTACATTGGGCTGTGTTTTCCATCCCGGCATCAAACATGCACTTGGGTTTCCCTATAATTTGGCCATTTCATTTTGAACAAGTGTGATGTACTGAATTTTAAAAGTAACTATCGGTGTTTTGCACACACAAACTCATCAAAAATCGATTGTTGCATTTCTGTAACAAGTACAATCCTGTCAAATTGATAAGGCCAAAAGCAACCTAATAGGCACAAAAGTGGATATTTAGTCCTACTGTCCTACGGAAACTTTCTACAACATGTAACTGAATGGGAATCTCAGATCTTTGAAACACTGCTATTTTCTTCCACTTCTGTCAATTCGTTCAGTTGGAAAAAGTAACTTATCCTTCAGCATGCAGCGTGGTGGAAAGTCGTAGCTTTTTCTTAAACCTGAAAAAATTGGCTAACATTTTTCAATTCGACCAACGTGAACAACCAAGTTTCGTCAAAGAAAATGAAAAATTTAACATGGAATATAAAATTATGCGTTTATTAAGTCTCAATTTATTGTTGGACTTAATTAATAGAGTGAAGATATACATGAATTCATATACAGGCCTAAAAACTGTGCCATTTTTACACCGTCAATGGTACACCCATTTGTAAAAAATCCGCACTGCATTTCAATTGGATTTTTTTACGTGGGCCCTACCGGCCTTAATAAGAGACCTAAATAATAGTGTACAGTATTATTGACATTAATCTGGAGTTAAACAATAAAATACGCTTTGCCCGGTTCCAAGTCGATGGAAATATAACAAATGTTTAGTTTTAATAACTGTTGGTCGCTATGGGCAATTGCGCTTTGTGTTGCCCACCCAAGATTATTACTTCATTTCAACGCATTGTGTTCGGCAATGAATTGTATCATCTTTTGATGTTCACTCAAAGATGCACGAAATGTCTTGGCACGTACAGCACGTTAGGAGATTAGCATAACAAAAGGGGTGCCCGAATTAAAATCTACATTTTTAGCGTCCGTGATTTTCAATCACGCGCACTCCATCGCTTCTCAAGATAAAATTTTACCTGAAATTAGGTCAAAGGCAAGCACAGTTTTCTTGTCAGAAAATAACCTGGTCCCCTGCCATTGTTGAATTGAAATGAAAGCTTGAACATGGTTTGCACAAAAATTGCCTTATTGGTTTTGGCATAGGCCGTTGCCCAGTCAGCGAATGGTTAACGGATTGTACCTTTAAAAGTTTGAAAAAATTAAACAATTAATTAAATTACACCCAAATACAACACTGAAAAGGGGAAATAGGTCAATTTTGTATGAAATATTCGTAAAAGTACACAAATTCTACTCACCTCGCTACTCATTCGCAACTTCTACATATGGGAGGATTTTGGGTAAAAAAACTATGTTGTATAGGGATGACATTCGGTCTCGCACAGATTTGACATACTACGATCGCGATTGTATCGGGTTAAAATCGACTAAATGTGTACTGAGACTTAACGCTGCAGACTGACTGTTATGAGAATTCTAGCCAGACCTTATCCTTCACAATTCAACCTATTTTCTGCAATTTCAAATATGTTGACTCTTTTGGGTGGATCTTTGATAGTACAAAGGGTACTTATTAACTTTTTGTATACTCATGGTCATTAAAAATTGAAACGGGTACTTACTGGATTCACATACTAACCATTGAGCTTCTGAATTTGAAAAGAACAATAGAATTAGTCAGACATGGTTTTTGTTCAAGAAAGGTAAAAGAAACTGCCAACATGACTAGTCAACCCAAGTACTTGAATATGCGAGGGTTGACAGATTTTGCACAAAAGAATCTGTATACACACACAATTTTTAAAATCATAAAGCTCTAATTTAGTTCCTATTGAATATAAGCATAATGACCCTACCACACCTCAATGGAGCACATGGTGCCTTAACTCAATTTCATTTCTCAATCCTTGGTATGGGCGTTGTGGGAGTACAGACGAAAGCAGCCAGGTTCTGTGTAGGTTACTACTGATCAAAATATAGTGTTCGTATACTTAGATTTGGGGAATGCGGCCTTGGACTATAATTAATAGAGTGAAAGATATAAATGGAATTAATATACTGATAAAAATGATTGAACTTTTGTAACCGGCAAAAGGACCCACAAAAAATTTTAAAAAATACCGCATGATTTAAATTGGATTTTAAACGTGGGTCTACCGGCCCTTAATAAAGAGACCTAAAGTAATAGTGTAAAGTATTATGGACATTTAATCTGGACGGGTATAAACTAATCAAAACAGCTTGCCCGGTCAAGAGATGGGAAATATAACAAATTTTATTTTAAGTTGTCGCGTAGGCAATGGCGCTGTGTTGCCCACCAAGAGTATTACTTCAGTTTCAACGCATTGTGTTCGGCAATGAATTGTCATTTGATGTTCACTCAACGATTGCAAGAATGTCCTTGGGCACGCTACATAACGTTAGGATACACGCAGAACAAAAAGGGGTTGCCCGAATGAAAAGCTACAGTTTAGCGCCGGGTTGATTCATCACGACGGCACCTTCCATAGTCTCAAGATAAAAATTTTACCTGAAATTACGTCAAAGGCAAGCACAGTTTTCTGGTCAGATAAGAAAATAAACTGGTTCCCCTTGCCATTTGGATATGAAATGAAAGCTTGCTTGAACTATGGTTTGCACCAAAAAAAATGGCCTTAATTGTTTGGCCAGAGCCGTTGCCCAGTCAAGCGAATGGTTAACGGATTGGTACCTTTAAAAGTTTGAAAAAATTAACAAATTATTAAATTACACCTAAATCAATCACTGAAAAAGGGAAATAGTCAAATTTGGTATGAAAATATTCGTAAAATACACAGAATTCTACTCACCTCGCTATCTTCATTCGCAACGGCTCATATTGGATGATTTTGGGTAAAAAAACTATGTTGTATAGGGCTGACATTCTGTCTCACACAGAGTTGACATACTACGATCGCGATTGTATCGGGTTAGAAAATCGACGAAATGTGTACTGAAGCATTAACGCTGCAGACAGACTGTTATGAGAATTCTACAGACTTATCCTTCACAATTAAGCTATTTCTGCAAATTTCAAATGTGTTGACTCTTTTGGGTGGATCATTGATAGTACAAAAAAGGGTACTTATTAACTTTTTGTATACTCATGGTCATTAAAATTGAAACTGGTACTTAACTGTATTCACATACTAACAATTGAGCATTCTGATTTGAAAAGAACAATAGAATTAGTCAGACATGGTTTTTGTTCAAGAAAGGTAAAAGAAACTGCCAACATGACTAGTCAACCCAATACTTGAATATCGAGGGTTGACAGATTTTGGCACTAAAATAATCTGTAATACACACACATTTTTAAAATCATAAAGCCTTAATTAAGTTCCTATTGAATATAAAGCATATGACACCTTACCACACCTCAATGGAGCACATGGTGCCTTAACTCAATTTCATTTCTCAATCCTTGGTATGGGAGTTGTGGGAGTACAGAGGAAAGCAGCCAGGTTCTGTGTAGGTGACTACTGATAAAAATATAGTGTTAGTATAATTTATGATTTGGAATGGGACTGGGACTTTTTAAAAAAATGACTGGTAAAACTGATTTACAAGATTGTCATCGGATTTGTTTTTAGAAGCTGAGATGTCTATAGTATTCCTTGATATCTATATCAATCCATGAATGGAAAATAAATGTACAACTTTTTAAAGGACCGAAATGGAAATAAGTGTACTTAAATGGTCCCTTTTCATGTTTTTATTCTTGGTTTTTCCCAAATAAGTGAAATGTAACAAGCCAGGTGGCACACTGTTATTGGGACCTAGGGGTAACTTCTGTGAGCACTGAGCAGACCCTTAAACCAAACCCAGAATTATCATTCAGTTCAGGCTAACACAGTCAAGTCTAAATATGCCTGAACAAAAATGCTGAAAGCCTGAGTAATAAATGATTATAAATAGTCGTATCCATTTGCAGCTATAAAAATGCTGTATACAGAATACAATCCATGTTTAAAGATTACTTGCATAAGGCAAGCTTATATTTACAATTTTGAGTTGCCATAAAGATTCATCACTTTTGTATACATTTCTTTCACACCTGGATAATAAAGAACCAAATTTCACATACATGATTTTCCAAGCGGAAATTCATAATAAATTATCAAAGTCTGTTCCCACACATAAAACTGGCACATTTTCTTGAAAATGAATAAAATGTCACCCCAATTTGTTTTTCCCAATATCAGTGACTAATGGAAATGTATAGACTTCAGCAAACCATGAGCTAAAGATATTCAACAATCGGCCCTGTATGCAGAGCCATTGTTATATTGCCACACAGTTGAAAAGATTCCAAGTGTTATCACTTCCACGATTCGGGTTGAGTAACAAAATACCTGTCCTCTTTCACAATAACTAACCAGCTTACATTATAATATAGGTCATTGACACTAAGTTTTCTTCTGAAAACGTGATAAATTGAATAAAATGAAGTTAAGCAATAGGTTACGGATTTTGGTTCTGCACAAAGTTAAACCAAAGCTTGCCCAGAAACTTGTTGGGCATGATTTTGTTTGTCTTTCTTCCTTTGCAAATGATGAAAAATGTGGCCAAAGTTAATTGAAAATGCACTATAGAAGCTCAAGAAGGATATGTATTTTGTGCTTATTTTATGAAAAAAATACTCAGTCTAAATTGGAGAGGTGATAACACCTAAAATCTTTTCAACTGCGAGACAATATAACAATGGCCCTGCACTCCCAGATGAAAAGGAATATGTAGCACTTTTCTCCTCGACATACCGGGCCAATAGTTGAATATCTTTAGCTCCATTGTTTTCTGAAGTCTAGTGTATCCATTGGTCACTGATATTGGGGAAATGAGATTGAGGTGACATTTTATTCATTTTCAAGAAAATGTGCCAGTTATATTTGACGGTAATACGACTTAAAAATTTATTGCGAATTGACACTTTGTTTTCCCTTAGCCCCCTTACGGGCACTACAAAACAAAAGCACAGAAGGACATATCCCATAGTCTATATCTACCCTAAGTGAGCAGGTTTGACACCTGGTACAAGCAACAACATATTTTTTACAGTAAAAACTGTACAAACCTGAAAGTCAGTTAAACCTGAAAATGTTACCCTTGCACTGAAAAGTTTATCAAAGTCCAAGCATTTAAGTTCAAATTGAAAGTTACCAAATTTTATACTTTGATCAGTATAGGCAGACCTCTTTACTTTGCAAATGAATAAAGAATAGTGTAGTTGCAACACAGTGCAACATATGTGCAGTGACATGTGTTTATTATAGGGAATAAGTGCTGAACCTTTCCTTTATATCCTTTTAGGCCCTATTCCATCTGAGTAGAGTGGAACCCTTTGGAACAACACAGCAAAAAGTCTCTTTAAGCTGTCTACTGCATCCAGTATCATCTCCAGTTGACATTGTCTTGCCATTGGATATAGATGAGCCTGAACGAGAGAGTGAGGTCAACGCTGCACAACTTTCCCTCACTGTAAGTCAACCCATGTGCAAGTCACGACATAATTCTTTTGAGGATTTTTATCCTTTGAATTACTTGTCTTGCAGTTTGTGGACAGCCCATCTAGCAAGCCCAAAGGCTGTGACCCTGATAGGAAAGCATGGGTCAACCTCAACAGACTCAGAACTGGCGTTGGTCGTACAAAGAACTTCCTTCACAAGATCGGAGTAGAACTTTCACCAAACTGTGATTGTGGAGAGCCACAAACCATTAGCCACATCATAGATGACTGTGAGGTCTACAAGTCCCCAAGAGGAATTCCAGGCCTGATCAACCTGGATGATGAAACTATCAGCTGGTTAAAGACGGATCTTCCACTGGCACGCACAAACGATTTGTCTTGTCATGGTCATCTTCATCACGGATGGATGTACGTGACGATAGCTTGGCACAAGTGTAAAGAGGGAATATGGTATGTGGATCGACAAAAGCCAAATCTGCCTGTTTAGTGTTGATCAAAGTATAGAAAGTAAGTTAAAGCAATAATGGCACATTTTTTGAAGAGCGCCCCCAATTTTCAAAATTTGATATTTTGCCACAGTTACGTTGGTAATTTCTAGGAAACTGTACCTGCGAACGAGAATGCTAAAAAATGCGTATTTATCATAAAATAAGCAATTTTGTAATTGGAATTGGGATCCCAGATTGGACTTAACGCCAGAGCTGGAAATGCTACGTTTATGTCCGTCCATGATGAAATAGTGCCACCTCGAGAAAATAACCTCTAACCTGACTTGCCTGAACCAATAAAACAACTAATGGATGAGCGTAGACACGTACATGGTGCTATTTCCCGGCTATTTCACATTGGAAGGCCGTTTCCAGCAGCCGTTGAATTATTATCGGGATCCCGATAATAATTATTCTAATTACAAAATTCCTTCGTTTGTGAGACAGACATTTTCGAGCTTAACCATCACAGGTATAGTTTACTAGCCAGTTGTTTGAAAAATTGGGGGCACTCTTCAAAAAAATGTGCTAATATTGCTTTAAGGTAATCTTTCATGACAAATATGCTGTTTAGTTTGGTACATGAAAATTGAAACTTTGACAAGTGTTCAGCTGCTGGCATCACACATTATTTAGGATGAGGTGGTAGATTGCTTGTTCCTATAGCTGGTAGTGGTTCCTGCTTGGTAACTTTCTCAACTTTGACCTGACCAAAGGGCAAAGGTGAAAGGGTAAGGTTACGCAAATCAGTCTCTGTAGTGCAAGTCAGGCCTCGTTTCACCATTCCAGGAGTCATGGGTAGGTTAGATGGGAAGGTCACAGCTTCAGTTTTCTGTAATAGAAAGTAATTTTGCCAGGTTAGAGACGCAGAAATAAATGAAGCTCAAATTGTATCGGTTCCTCTTAAAGGCCGACTCAGAGATTTCCCGAGGAGGGCGCCCTCAATTTTCAAACAAATTGTGTTTTTTGCATATACATAATGCTTGTCCATATACTAAACACTGTGTGAAATAGCTAAGCTCAAATCGAAGTCCTTCATATAGAAAATCGCAACTTTGTTATAAATTTCCGGATCCGGAAATTTAGTTATACACAGTATCCTATGGTACTGTATACTACACATAAATGTTTACTACATGCAAACGAAAAATCCGATACACCTCAAACTTTGGAATTGGGAATTTTAGGTGACTATCTTTAGATCCAGTTGACTATTTTCAATAAATACACAAAAATTTATATTTGAAAAATCTCTGAGTCAGACTTTAAGCACCACTTGAAATAACCATACTCCTAGCTCTAAAAAGTATCAAACACATTCAGTACATTAAAGGCCGACTCAGAGATTTCCTGAGGAGGGCGCCCTCAATTTCCAAAAGAAATCGTGTTTTTTGCATGTACATAATGCTTGTCCATATACTAATCATTGTGTGAAATTGCTAAGCTTAAACCAAATTCCTGCATATAGAAAATCACAACTTTGTTTTAAAATTCCGGATCCGGAATTTTTGTTATACAAAGTATCCTATGGGACGTAATACTACACATAAATGTTTACTGCATCAAAACGAAAAATCCGATTCATCTCAAATTTCGGTATTGTGCATTTTAGGTTACTATCTTTAGTTTTAGTTGACTATTTTTCATTATTACACAGAAAAATAATATTTTGAAATCTCTGAGTCAGACTTTAAAGTATGAAAACAGTGGCCTGGAGTGACATCTATAGAGACTATTTGAAGTAGTTCTGAGAGCCCAGTTTTGCATTTTAAATATCTTATTTAAATGAGACATACATGTTCATTATCCCATATCAGATGTTTTACCTCTATCAGATGAATGGTAATGTAAGACAAAGCAATACACATTTTCAAACAATTTTGTAATGCATTATGGTAAAGGTGCAATATTATTAGTTATGAGGTGAAGCGGAGATATGGTATGGGAAATACCATGCGCGAAGTGTCATATGACACTCAGCGCATGGTATTTCCCATACCACATCGACGCTGAACCTCATAACGAATTTCTTACCACTAAAATTAATTTAATTAGAAGGAGATTAATTTTGTCATTTTAGTGTTTTTAAAGTATTTTCATGCTTTTTTAACACTTTATTTGTAAACAAAGCTCGATTTACATGCATGTACTCCCCCATTCCGATAATGGTTTATTCCGAAGTATTTGCATATGCCTTGGATACGCGGTCATCAACCTAATATTTTTCTGTATTATGCTAGTAGGCATGTACTGTACGCAGTCATTGACATAATACGGGAACTCCGAGGAACGCATACCTGCCAACTAGTAGGATTTAATCTTATTTAGTAAGATTTCTAAGATTTGACAACAGAAAATCAACTAATCAGATTTTTAAAAATTTGTTGAACAGAAAAAGATTTATAACAGTCCCAAAGCAAATTTAAGCCCCTCCTGGTCCTTCAGGACAGCCTAAGGCAGGCTTCCTGGGCCCATTGGGCCCCAAAAACAGACCCTTGGACCCCTTTTGTAGTATTTGAGTGACATTTCATGTGCTAACCGTGTGCACTCTGCACTTTCATTTAAGTAAGATTTTTGATTTCCAATGTTGGCAGGGTATGGGAACGCGGCTGCTTTGATGTTTCACTTAAAAATATTGAAGGTATGATAATGATGTTCCTTTGCTTACCAGTAATGACAAAGCTGGTATGGGGAGCACATTCTGCCATACATGGCTGTTGCCTTAGCAGTTCACATCTCCATGCGCGGTCTCCTTTGTTGCCTGCTTTGTGTGATCTTAGCTAAAATTCTTGATGAACTCTGAAACACCAAGTAAACCCTGAAATAAAGGATACATGAAGTATTGTGAGAAATTCCCATTCAGACTGCCTTAGTGTAGGGATGTAACAGATTTCAGCCAGCTCTCAATGAAAGTTATAATGTATTGGATGTATAGAAATACCAAAATTGTTTGGAAAGTGAGAGAGGGAATGCCATACCATGAATTCAATTTTGAAAAAATTGTCTTTATAAAACGGTATTACTGCACTTACATAATGTGGTGTTACATACTTTTTTGTTCCTGTGTTTCAAGTAGTTGGATTATCTACCTTTGAACATGTCAACTCACACAAAGTGCAGTGATGCACTACTAAAATGGAGGTATTGTGTAAACAGTAAAGGTTTCCAGCTATAATACCTCCTATGCTGTTCTCCTCGAGCAGACCCTTATTTAAGCATGCTCCAATTCATAGGACCTTGCTTTCCCCCCAAACCCTCCACACTTTTGGGTGGAGCTAAATTTGCAGTTTCTCAGCTCCACAAACTCTAATTTGCCCCCAAATTAAGTGCGCAAGGACCACGAACTTCCACAACTAACATATTACATGGTGTTTGTGTTTTACACCCACAACAGTACTTATCCTCCCTTGACCAAGTCTTCTTTGCAGAAAATCATGGCCTTCAATGTCAAACTCATTGGCATCAATGTCACATTAAATTTTCATCAATTATATCTTCTTAGTTTCCCTATCTGAGGCATGCTTGTTTGGAGATGACAAGGTAAGGTAGCAATCTTGGTAGTGGTTCTGTGTGCCTAGGGTATGTGTTTCCTTAGCAACTCTTTCATATATGGAGAATACCCGATATTTGACTATCCTGATCTGCACAGAATTTTCTTCAGTTAAGCTTTCCATCATCTGATGTGTGTTTGTGTGTCTGCATTATCATTTTGTTGTTGGTATCATTTGGTAGCAGTCTTTTGTGGTTTCATCACTGGTATCGTTTTGACGAGTGTGGGATGTTAATCTCATTGGTCTTTATAATAAACGTACTGTCAATCTTTCAAAATCGCATTTCCTTAGGCTATCCTCTTATGATTAAAACCTGAATGCGACATCAATAATAAATACATTCTGAGGAACAGGTGTAACTTGGGTGTGTTCGGTCCAAGAGAACATATCATCGTTTTTATGATTTTGATTCTTTTTACTGATTGACATTTTTTTCTCTTGTGTGATTTCGATATAAGAACATTTCTCCTCAAATGATTTTGTGTAGATTCCTTATTGCAAACTCATTCCTTGCAGTAGAAGCAATCGGAGGAAATAAGAAATATTTACTGGGTGGGCCAACTTGAATTAATTGACCCAAAAAAGTATGGACAAAAAATTTACTGGGGGGGCCAACTTTATTTCCAGAATTCCTCAACAAATTTGTAAGTAGTAAATCCAAAGTTTATAGCGGTTTTGTCCCGTAAATGTGTGTGCGGATCACTATCAAAAACACACGAGGACATTTCCATTTCACACAAAACCTTTTTGGACATATTTAGAATGTTATCAAGTATTACTTACAACTTGAAGTGAATAATCCCAAAACTCCGTCTTTATGTAGATTTGGTATGCTTCTATATGGGGCTGATTAGATAGAAAACCAAGTTCAAAATAATATTTGTGTTTTTCTTTCTGTTGGTGTTCATAGTGCTGCAAGGCATCAGGTGAAAAGGGTTTTAGATTTCTACCAACCCAGGCCGGAATAATAACATTTGCAATCATAGCTATAAAAATTGATCATGGGTTGTGTAGTTCACGGAAAACACGTGATGACAAAAATTAAAAGTGATGGCAATTTGCATAAACCACACATTTTTGCAAAATGGCCGCCAGTTTAAGCTAATAGCACTACTACTGGAGTTAATTAGTGTCGTGAAGGTTTTCTGGTCAAGAGGTTCAATATACAATTGCCAGAATTGTCGAGTCATGGAATTTATATACAAGGGCTATTTTTTCACGATGGCCGACATCTCGTCAAAGAAACCATAAATTTTCTTGTTATATAACCTAGGAAGATGAGATGGTGTCAAATGAGGTTTTCTGGGTCAAGGAATTCAATAAGGACTATTCTAAAAACCTCCTAGGATGAATATAAAGGTGATTCTTTGCTTGTCATTTTCCTAGATGTGCCAATATCTTAAATACAAGAACCCAGAGAGATGATAAATTACTGCAATGTCAGGATTAATACGCAAAGGGTAAAAAATATTAAACCAGATGCTTGATAATTAATACCAAAACACAGAATCCTCAGTAACTCCTCTTAGAACTTCCTTAACTTGCTTTATGCCCCTATGAACGAAAACCCAAAAACATTGGACTACCAATAGGTGTGCACGTGACCCTGACCATTTTAATGTTCGAAATTCGGCGTCATTTTACTCATGATATATCTGAACAAACAAATAATGGTGTCTATTACAATAATACAGGACTAAATATCAAAATTCCCATGCAATTCAGAATGTTTGGGTGAATACATATAGGAAGTAGTCAGGTGTCACATTTTGGGTGTCACAATTATATAACAATGACTCACGATCATCTGACCGTTTTGAAAAATATGGCGGTGAAATCCTTGACTATAAAACATCCACTTTGTCACCAAAATCGTCATCCTAGGTTCTGTATAGCATGAGGTTATAAGATTTTGGCCCATTTTTATGTTGACCATTTTGGGAAATAGGGACGTATGAAAACTTCATTACTTTATATTTACATGACAGTTTTAAATAGTTAGTGAACTCCTGTGACGAGAAAACTTTTGAATTTGAACACCACCAATCCCTTCAGAGAAGATATAATAAGAAATGTAAGGTTGTGCCGATAAATGTCAGCCATATTGGAAAATATCGACACAGCAACATTTTATAGTTTTGGGAAAGTTTATGAACTCCTTGACCCAGAAAAAATTGTACACCAAAATTGTCTTCTTAGGTGTTCTTTGGACTTTAGATGGCTTACAATTTGGATAATGGCGTCGTATGCAAATTGCCACCACTTTTAATTTTGTCATCACCTGTTTTTCATGAACTCCACCATCCCTACGGCCGTCAATTTTAGCCTATGATGCAAATGTTATTATTCCGGCCCCTGGTAGCACTCTCCTAAAATGGTGGGGCTGCAGCACTATCAATAACACCTTTCAAACATTCTCGGTAGTTGTTCTACAACCAAATCACATGTATGAGAACTTTTTGTATCCTCAAAAAAGTCTCATACTGTCTCTTAATGTGTATTAAAGGTTGCTGATATGGTGGTATTGACGTGCATAACTAGGAAATCACATAAGACAGGGACTCAATGGCTACTCATCAACTGCTTTGTGCAGACATTCCCATGATAATGTGAACTCATAACAGCTTATACAAATCATGGATATTTTAGAACTTAGAATAAGAAGTTTGAAGAGGTATTCTTTATGAAGAATAGTATTGAGGTTAGCATATTAATATTATTATTTTAACTGGTATCACTTTTCCTACAAATCAAAATAGGAGTAATTATGAATGTAGTGCCAGTCAAATTTGTAATTTTTAAATAATAATCTAAATCCAAAGTGGGATTAAGGCCCCTTTTGGAAATGAGCTCTTCATAGTTATATAAAACAGTTGTGCATTTTATTTTCAGATAAATTTGTATTCTAAAATTAACTTAGTGGTATATAAATAAGGCTTTCTAAAACATTATACGCTAGTTTAAAGGTGCAATTATTTTTTTCTTAAAAAACATAAATTTATTATAAAATTTGATTTGATTGAAAATGCATATTTTTTTTTGATAAAACCTTTATTCTTCAGTCGTAAATCACAAATTTATTATTTTTTTATAATTTTGACTATAAACAATTAATCCACACGATATTCGACAACAAATTCAACACAAAGTAAACAAATGGCCCCCCAAAACAAACTCTATCATCGCACAAAAACGCTTTCTGATGTTCACTAAACATCTCAAATGACAATATAGTAGTTGCAGATTGAAACAATTAAAAAATATACAAATACCCCATTTAATTGACTCATGGCAATATATTAATTGGACACAATATGTATCTCTTTTCTACATTTTTTTTATAATTCATCCATGAATCTTAATTTTTTACTGCCAAACTACTATGTCTGCCCCTTTCCAGCTGAGTGAGCCTTTATTCAGTGTCAGTAACTTACATCAAATGCCAATATTAAGGCCCTTTGCTCCGACTCCAATTAGTCAAATCACAGTTTTCATACTAATATTCATTTGAGATATGATATTGTCTGCTCCAGTAGCTTAGTTCTTTTTTTGGAGGAGCAGGCTTTTTTTTGGGTATAAAGCAGATAGTAGTTTTACACCGTATACTAGAGTGATGATTAGGCAAAAAACAAAAAAGGAACGAACCAAACAATTTGTTTCAAATAGTCATTGAATTTTGGAGCCCATTAACTGCATTTTGTTTTGGTTTTATTGAATTCCTGAAATTGGTCTTTTTGGACAATACAATGCCAGAGAGATTATTACTTTTACTAGAGGTGGCAAACATGATTTACAATAGTTTGACTTAATTTGTATGATCTAACATAAAACAATAATAACAAGTGCTTCGTTGCATTTTGGGTTTTTAAGCTACTTACTGCAAACAAACTTACATTTTATTTGGACTTGTATGTGCCAATTTGTATTTAGTGTTTCCATTCAAGTTGCCCAGAGTAACCGAGGTGATCATTATTTGTGTAAGTATACACACCAACAGGCAGGAATTTCGTGCATTCCATTAACCATTGCTATAAATATATAACCTTCCTGTATTTGGTGTCCTTTAAAGATTGGTGATCTTCATTTAATTATAGGCCTTAGTCAAGTGGGTCACTCCAAAATACCCTGAAATACCATAATGTTAGGTGTAGAGTCACACACAGCCTATTCAGGATGTTTTTAAATTGTTCAGTGATTGTTTATAGGCAAAAAAAAAACAAGTTGGCTCAGAAGGAAATATGAAAAATGCTAATGCAAAATGCGGTTTTTTTTAGAACCTGCTAATGCGAAATGCGGTTTTTCTTTTTTTTAATGCATTTTTGGCCACTTTTTTCAATTTTTCGGCCGCTTCGCGGAGATTTCATTTTTTCTGAATTTTTTTACAAAAAAAAATTCACGTGAGTAAAACCTAAAAAAACAATTGCGGTCAAAAACCAATTGTAAAACATAATGCGCGCGGGTCTTCTGAGAAAAACTTGTTTTTTCTTGGCCTTAGCATTCATTGATTTAACCGAAATACTCAACTTCATTAATTATATTTTTTTGCCAAGATAATTTACTGGGTGGCTCAAATAAATTAAACGGGGGTGGGCCATGGCCCACCCAGGTTCTAGGTTATTTACTCCCTGGAACGCAATTATACCACAAAATTCCTCAGCAAATATCTATATCATGCTGAATTGTTTTCTGGATTCTTGCTGTGTGACATACAGTCATCACTGGAAAGCATGAATTTACTTTGCCCTATCAAATAAGTTTCAACCCCAAATACACTACACTTGATCAACTTACCTACCACATTCTGACTATGCACATAACTCCGCCCGCCCGAGAACCAGAAATTCTATATACGACAAAAAAATTAAGTATTAGGATAGGTCACGGCCCACCCGTACGGACCCGACGGCCGATTGTAAAACATCGGAGCGCCAACATGGTTTGTTAATTTATGCAAACCGTGTCAGAAGGACCAGATTTGCTGTAGTTTTGTACCGAAATTTGACGTCTCCAGAGAGGTTGCAAGGTAACTGAACCCGGAGGCAGGTAGTATGCGTCTCAGTGCTCCTAGAGATATTGTTTTTGCCTTTAAGTGCAGTTTTCTCTTAATAAGATCGTGTTTCTGCCTGCCATCGCAATTTGTGATTGCTCGTTGCGTTTTGTTCACAGCTAGCCTTACATTTCGCCATTCCTGCCACGAGTAATCCCCTACAGTAATTCCACCAGATCAGACTGAGGTTTGTGTTCGAGAAAATGGTTTCTAGGTCTTGCATTCTGTTTCCCATTGTATTTAGGCTTTCCTACGATGTTAAAAAAAACAATTTTTTTCTCCCCTTTCTCCGTACCTGACTTCTTCCCTCATGATAATTTATTAGCCTGTCAACATTTTCCCTTAGAATATTATATGTTCTAGCTTGGGCGATCCATCTCCTGGCCTTGTTGTGTCAGGAGTTAGATTTAAACATGGTGTAGGAGCTCATCCCATTATTGTCTGCTTCCCCTTGGCAGCTCTCGTATGTCAGGGCCGCTAGTTATAAAAAAAAAAAAAAAAACTTTCCGGGGTTGGTCATGGGTTTAGACTGGTCGGGATTTGGCCGGAGACGGGGTCCTCCCTGTAGGACCCCCTCACTCCCCTAGTCTCGGGAAGATTGTGGGTTAGATCTTGCCAACACTTTGACAAATATATAATAGAGTACCAGTGGCATTCTCAGCGACCAGGTATTAAAACCCCATCCTCAAGCTGACCACATGGAGATCATCCTCTGAGGAGGGGGAGGCCGTCCCCCTATATATAATTTCCTCAGTATATCATCTAGAGGGGTGATCGCAATGAGGGTCCTGAGAGATGCATGAAATTAATATTAAAGTAGGACAGGGAAAGTATCTCTCATCAAGGGATAGGGGCATTCTCACGCTGCCCGATACCCTACGAATGAGGGGTATTTTTACCCCCCCCCAAAAAAAAGGAAAAAGAGAGAGCTCTCTGTAAATTTTTTCCCCCCCACCATTTAGATATCTGGATCTTTCCTCATAGATGATGAACACCTGTGAAATTCTCATGCTGCCCAGTGTGTGTGTGGGGGGGGGGGGGGGAGAGCTTCTACTCCTAGACCTCTTACAATTACATGGCGATGGTACAGATGATATGTAATGTATCTCTTTAATTATAAAAATCTGAAACCGCCAATGGGGTAGGACGGGATTGCTTTTCTCCCTAGAGTATGTGCAGCTCTGGGGCATTGAATAATATGGGTGTACATTGTGTATGTATAGTCTATACTTGACGCAAGAAGATGGAGACCAAAAAAGTCCATAACTGCATGGAAGGCACTTGAAGATAAGTGGACTGCTGGACCCAATCACCTCAACAAAACTCCATATCGGCCAGTTAGACGGTCGCCTAGGAGCTCAATGCAAGGCATAGGTCTAAACACTGTCAGTCATATGACTAAAAAATTAATGTTGAGGTTTGCGCTACTCCCTCCCCTCCCTGACACCCCACCCCCTCAACTTTGCACCACCCGACCATACCCCGGCAAAGATTTGTGAATGGGCACAAAGGTGACATGAGAGGTCACTAAGGTAACATGAGGCCATCAAGGTAACATGAGGTCAATTCAAGGTCACATGAGGTCATCAAGGTCACAGAGGTCACCAAGGTAACATGAGACCAAGGTGCAATGAAGTCACCAAAGTCACAAGTCACTAAGATCACACAGTCACAAAGGTCAACACAAGGTCACCAAGGTTCACACAAGGTCAGACCAAGGTTCACACGAGGTCACAAGGTCACATGATGTCATCAAGGTCATATGAGGCAACCAAGGGTCACATGGAATCACAAAGGTCCATGAAGTCACCAAGGTCACATGTCATTAGATCAGTCACAAAGGGTGCACACGACGTCACCCCCCCGCACCCTACCCCAATGCACACCCTACCCCAACAACACACCACCCCCCGACCCCCACCCCATATTCTCCCACCCCCATCCCCAACGCCACCCAACCTTCGCCACTAACACCCCCCCCACTCCCCTCCCCAACACCCCACACCTGCCCCCTCCCGCAACATCCCCCCCCCTTCCCCTCCATATATTTCCACACAAGATTATGTATAGTAGTTTTGCATGTATAAAAAGGAATTTCAATATCCGATGTACCATTTTAAGAGATTCAGCATTACGCATATTTAATTAATTAGCTCATTTGCATACCTAAGCCGCATATCAGGAGTTTTCAAATGGCAAAGAAGATGCGTACCATAATGAGTTTTCAGCAGTGAAAGGAATTTTGCATATCCGATGTACCGTTTCAAAAATATAGCGATTACGCGGATTTTTGCCTATTAATATCAGCTCATTTGCATATGTCATTTGTCCGAAATATGCCCACATCTAACAGGTCAAGAACTCTAAACCGTTCCTTCCACCAAGTTAAATCATTATACGCCTTACGGAACAACCAGATAACTTGGACACAATCCTTGCGGGGAAAGGATTATCATTTTTATTGTACTTTATTATTAAATAATATAATTAATATTCATGAATATGCAATAATGCGCCAAAAGCTAACCATATATTCGGCACCCTACTCTATCACACTACCAGTTTGAAGTAAATTGGGATTAGCTTTTAGCCAGCAGAACATTTCATTCAAAAAGTTAACCAAAATGTCTGAAAAATTGCAAAGCTATTAATATTCATGAATAATGCAAATAATGCAGCCAAAAGCTGCAAATAATATTGCGGCACCTCACTCTATCTCCTATCAAGTTGGAGTAAATTGGGAGTAGCGTTTAGCCTGGGCCCCCCCAGAGCCTTTTTAAAAAGTTAACCGAGTCATACGGACTGACACAACAACGGACGAAATACGACACCAAAATTGGACTAGTATGTGCCTCCATGAACCTTCATTCAGCGACACAAAAATGACTTTTTGGTGGAAATTTTGACTTTTTTGACATTTCCCCACTCCCTGTCAGACCCCCGGAGGACCCCGGGAGAATGAATTACTGGTTAGTAGGGGGGCTTGTCCCCTCCTACAATATAACTAATTTTGACTACTCTCTACTCTAGCTCATCTGAAACACAGTTATGGCAAATGTTAACTTTTTTGTGAAATGTTTCCTCTTTTTTACATGTCTTCCACCGCCCTGTCAACCTAGGGAAGGGTCCCTGGGGATGAATTACATGGTTAGTAGGGGTTGTCCCCTCCTACAACATACCTAGTTGATCTACTCTACCATCTGTGTAAAAAAGTTATGGCAAAATGTTTACTTTTTTGGTGAAATGTTGCCCTTTTTTAACATGTCCCCACCCCCGTCAGACCCAGGGGAGAACCCTGGGGGGAATGATTACAATGTTAGTAGGGCTTGTGCCATCCTATCAAATATCAAGTTTGGTACTCTAGCTCATCTGGAAAAAAGTTATGGCAAATGTTACCTTTTTGGTGAAATGTTGGCCTTTTTTGACATTTCCCCACCCCCCTTTCAGACCCAGGGGAGGACCCTGGGTGGAATGGATGACGTGTTTTGTAGGGGCTTGTGCCCCCCTACATATATCAAGTTTGGGTACTCTATCTCATCTGGAAAAAAAGTTAGGCAAAATGTTTCCTTTTTTGTGGTCCAGACACACCCACACACCATACACACACCCACCACCCCACCCACACACACACAATTATATACATACTACAGTAAATATAATATCTATATATATACATACATACATATATATATCCACATCTAACCCGTATTATTTTACAGGTGACTATCTTTGGCATTAAGATGACTCAATCCCATACAGAGCGCGATAAAATAAATTACAAAGTATAGACCTCTGGAAAGCAAATCCTTACTCTGAGTTTCACGGTATACCCTCACTTACGTCACTGGGTACCGATCTTCCGACGGATCCGTCTGAAGACAGGTACCCAGTGATCGTAAGTGAGGGTAGTACCGTGAAACTCAGAGTACGGTTGCCTTTCCAGAGGTCTATACTTTGTAATTTACATATATATATATATATATATATATATAGATATCTAGATATATAGATATATATATCGACTTTGGTCACTTGATTATATGATAATATAGATATATATAGATAGATATAGATATAGATATAACTTTATTAACATCTGTGGTTAAGTGTCCGTCGAAAAAAAACTCTGTGTTTGTGCACCCGTGCGTTGGTGCACTCCAATCAGGTGCAACTTAATATAACACGCTTGTAAACTAAAATGTATGAGAGCGTTGCCAAATTCTTGTGTGGAGGGAACTTGATACGGTTTCAAACAAGCATTAACGCTAAACATACAAGAAGGTCACTTAAGGTTCATAGTAAGTATTTCAAAAGTTGGTCAAAGAAAATGCTTAATCACATTATCAGCAAAAAACTAGCCGAAACTCCAAAGTCCTGATCGTCTTGAGATGTCTACTACCCCGCCACCACCCTCTTTACTCGCTTGCCTCGCTCTCAAAGCCACACGCCTGGCCAAGGCCCGACGCCCGACGCAACACCTGCACACGCTTGATATCAGCAGTTGTCACGCTAGGAATTGTGATCAACCTTATTTCTCAAATGTCAATCTTCTTGTTTTAAAGAAATTATCTTTTATTGCAATTGCTGGATATAGTGTTCTCTTCAGCTCTTTGTTTGGCCTTTGGGTGATGGGCCGGCCGCTAGGGCAGGCCCCTGGTCCATGCTGGGGCATGCTGCGCCTAGTAGTAGTAGTGAGTGTACTGTGTAGTCACTCCAGCTCCAGTCATGCCATGCCAGTTCATGTGCATGACTTTCTAAATTCTGGTCAATGACTATTCTGGTTAAGAAAAAAAAATCAGGGAGTGTTTCTATGGACTGGTCATTCAGAATTTAGTAAATCGTTCCTTTTTCATTTCAAGAAAACATTGCCTGAACACCAATGACGCAGGTTGCTTTATAACACCAATGTTACATACTACTCTGTCACTCTGAAGCCTATAATGATAACTTCTTGCCTCTTGGACGTGTTAATGCGTAATACGCCCGCTTCTTTCTCACTCCGATCAAAACAGGCACCTATTGTGGGATTGGCACTCGGACACATTTCCGCAGGCGCGAAGGTCCTTACTGTTTCGTTACTCGAAGTTGGCTTTAGAGGGTTGCGAAATATCGTTATACAAGGGCGACCTATCCCTAAAAAAATCGACTCCTTGGCCATAGCATTACATTTAATCTCCCAAACAGACCTCTACACAACCTTTTGCATATAGCTAAAAACGCGCTATTTTTGAGCAACTTTTCTCATCCAACAAAAATGTTTGATAAAGAAACTTTTTAGAAAAAGCACTTGAAATTTGAATATTTTAGGGATTTTTCTTCAAATTTGCCGTTGCCTTCATCTCTTCCCGTCAGCAACCACAAGTATTTGTGTGCAATTGGAAGAGTGAAAGTAGCGATTCGATGTTTTTTACGAGCTGGACTAAGATAATTGCGCTCGTTTTTCGTCAC